>VXBJ01005738.1:349803-401987 GCA_013400055.1 Nycticryphes semicollaris | reverse complement strand
AAAAGAAGGAAAATGTTGACAGACAATATTTTCAGAATCAATCATTTACATTTTTCATACTGCAACAACTTCACCTCCTTATTCTGTTTGATATTGTAAATTACAGTGTAGTTCAAAGTTTTAAGTCACAACAAACCTCTCGCCAAAATCAGCTGCTGCTCTGCGTGTTCTAAGGCGTAAAGTTGTCAGAGTTTCTCAGCTAAACAATAATAGGAACTTTTAATGAAAGCAAAACTGCATGTTTTCCTTTAACTTGTTCTGAGTAGCAACAAAATTGGAAGGAAAGGAGGGAGAAAGCATGCCTTCGGCTAGCACTTCAACCTAACTGGTTGAACTGCTTATGAGCATCTGTGAACAAGTTCCCATAATGGGAAGCGTCGTGGAAGTGACAGAGTTGTCATCAACACAGAGATCGGAAATGCTGTTAAGATTTTTACCCACGTCCTCTCTGCATCTGGAGAACAATATTTTAACTGTAAAACACATTGGGGTTTACCAATATTATCATTATGTGTGACCAGGTATTTCTACACAGATGCAAATATATATTTTCTTATCCCCCCTTCAATCTATTACTGTGCAAGAAAATAGAAATATACTAAGTAGAAATTCTTTTTAGTTACAGTCCTGGCATGCTTCTAAATAAAAATTCATCTAGAATTTATGGGTTTGTCAAGGCAAGCAGGTAAACGGATTTCCTCATGAAAGCAGGCATTTGGAAAAGAAAAATAATATTAAATAATGTGTATTGTAATATTTATGACTGGAAAAGTATAACTGCTTTCTCATTTACTTTTTGTTACTTAAATGAAAAGGCAATCTGCTCTAAAAATTACTTGTTTATAACACCTTTATCTTATGTCCTACCATACCTCAGCCTAGGGAATTCCAAAGAAATTTGCTGCTTTTGTCCTACCTTATCCACCTGCAATTGAATAGAATTATGGAGGATGGGAAACTAAGTTTATCATTTCACTCTGGAAGACAGTCCTTTTTATAAGACTTTTGAAGGTAACTGGAGTGAATTTTGAACAATATGAACAAAGAAACACACATAAGTTCTCTGTTCAGCAGAAGTAGTGATGGATGCAAAACAGATACTGGTTCTTCTTATAAATTTCTAGCATCTGACCTTTTAAATATGGCCTGAATTCCAAATTTTTTCCAGCTGTAAAATGTTTGCTCTTTATCTGCCAGCTATAAATTGCCCCTCGGTCTCTCTCATCTGGTAAACAGGATTAGTTCCTCTTCTGATTATGCTTTTGTTACTTCCTATGAAAATATCTCTGTTGTCTTATAAGTGCAGCACATATAAGTTTATTTTAATTTTACTGGCTTTTGAGATCTTGTTCAAGCTGCTCCGTGTCCCAGCTGTTAGCTGAAATGACACTTGGATCCAGCTGGCATCTCCACCATTAGAAACTGCAAGTAGACAAGCTTCAATCTCAGGTGTGAATCTTTGTAGCTGCTTTGGTTTAAGGCCAGTGAAAGATTTACTTAGGCTTGTTCTCTATGCAGGAACCGCTCTGTTACATCACTGCAGTGTATCCAGACATCCTGAGATCTTCCCTTATTATGGCAACCCTGTTGTTTCTTTCCCTGTAAATCTGTCTTATTTGTGCCTCTGCATCCATCACAATCTCTCTGGCCTTTTTGTTCCTTAAGACATTTCCCCATTGAGCCAGGCTCTTCCTCAGGTTTATCCTCTCACATAACAAAGGTCTCAGCTCCTTCTTCCAGGTTTTAACTGGGCAGCTGTAGGTCTGTCACTTTATTAAGTTGTTTTGATGACTTTTCTGAAGAAACACAGTAGGTGCGACTGCTGCTGCAGATCTAGGAAACTGATACTTTCAAGACCCACCTGGATGCAGTCCTGAGTAATGTGCTCTAGGCAATCCTCCTTTGGCAGGGAGGTTGGACTTGAGGATCTATAGAGGTCCCCTCCAACTCTGAAATTCCGTGATTCCATGAAACCTGGTTACAAAGGAGAAGCGAGCTTTCTGCTTTCCTAGACTAGACTGCAACTTACTCTCCAGGAGGGGCAGGTAAAGCAAGAGAAGCTTAATCCCTTTAAGAAGTTTCTCTGATTCCTTATGGAAGCATGCTTTATCCTAAAGAAAATGTTAGATCCTAATTATATCATCAGTACTCACACATAAGTAGCCTCTACAGGATGAATTTGAGTTACTTGAACTTGTAGCTAACTTGCCAGTATAATGCCTTTTGTATGATCAACAAAAGACCCAATAGAGACCTTGCTGAATAATTTACTCCAATGATATCTCCATTCCCCATCTCTTGAATCATAATAATAATATTGCTCCCTATCATCCTTTGATGACCTTGTCTAGTGAGACAGCTTGATCTTTGTGAAAGAGATCTGTACATTTTTACCAAACTAGCAGTATGAACACACAGGAATTCTTTTGAAGACCAGAAATTGATACTGTCTAGAAATAAAAGTGTTAATAACAGGTAGAGAGACCACTGGTAGAATATAGGGACATTAACAGAAGAGAAGGAGCAGTTTTGACTGTTTTAATGAGAAAAATAGATTTTCCTTTCATGGAGATCTGGTTTCAGTTTCTAACTGATTTTTATATTTTGTTACATGAATTAGTTTTCTAATTATTCTTACCAAGATGGTAAAGATGCATTCAGTTCCCTATTGCTAAACACTGAAAGGAGAAAAAAATGAGAGATTATTTATGCAAAAAAAAGTGACAGAGAAAATATGAATCACAAGTTCAGCTGCTTCTGAAAGCAGATAATCCACAAGTTCTCTGAAAGAAGGAATTACACACCTGCCTATACAGTGCAATAAATTTCCTTTTAAAAATGAACTAATTTCTGAGCCCCTCAGTGTAAGAATTATATTTAACTTATGATTAAAGTGACAGGACTGATATTAAAATTTAACGTTCCCAATATTGTCATGTTATAATAAATCAAACTGTTAGAAGCTGTAAGACTCTTTCATTCTCTTTGTGAAAAGAGTTATACTTCTTTAATTTGAATGGATATAGCTTATGATTAAGAAGTGGGTTCTTGATAGGAAATTGTCTGAATTTGTGTCTCTATAGCAATCAGAGGGAACTGCATACATAGTTCATAAAGCATGCAGTGCACTGCTCTCTCTGTCAGTGCCGGCGAGCACTGGGGGCTTTATTAAGGCAATAGGTTATAGGGATGACAAGCTTGAAGGTAGAAATAATGATCTAATGATTGTTTGGAATATTGAAATTCCCTTGCTTCAAACTCCTCTGTTGCTGTTTGTTACTGTACAGCACTTTCTGATATAAAGGCAAAGGAAGACTTTCAAACCAGAAAATAATACGTTTCATTACCTGGCAATAGTAACTGTTAGCACATAATGGCTTTCTGACATCTCCAGATCCTAAAGTGTGGAAAAGGAAAGGTTGAAGGTCATATTCTAGTGCATCTACTGCTCAAGAATGTAGCAATTGGAAAATTATGTTGACAACATTAAGTATATTTTTTATTTGGTGACACCTAAGGACCAGGACTAATATTGTTCCAGAAGAGTTTGGGACATCAAACAGAATTTGTTTCGAAAGGAGAGGGTAGATGTATGTGCTTCTCTGTGTGCATCTTGGTAGATGCATTCAATGCTATCAAAATTATGAAACTACTTGTTTACATAAAACTAACTATAATCTTCCCTTGTGCTGCCTACTTTGAGAGTGCTGAATAATAGATACTCCTTGCTTAAAAAGTAGCCTTTCTAAAATAGAGAAGCCAAAGATAAGAGAAGAAAATATGACAAGATAGGACCCTGGCAATCAACAAGCTCGTCCCCGAGTTGCTTATTCTTCTGCTGGAAGTGGAGCAGAGCTGAGAGCAGGGATATGGAGAAAAAAACAACAGCAGACGGGTACTGAAGGGAAGTGTACATGGGGTGGAAGGACTCTGCAGGAGCCAGTTAAGAAGGCCAGTTTTTTAAAGAGGCTCTGGAAGGTACAATATCATGCTTGATACTCTTTGCATTGCTTTTGTGAGAAAAGCCTTGAAGTTTCTAAGACTAAAATGGCTGCTCTTGTTGCATCCAGGATCTCCTTGTGTCTCCTGTAAATCCATCCTTCCCAAGATCTGTCCTCACATCTGAAGCCCTAGATCCCGCTGGCATTCCCAACCCAGAGGTTGCCTGCCTGTTTCACCTAAACAACATCTTGTCCAGAACAACCACAGACTAAACTATTTGAGAAATGGTTTCAGCACGTGGCAGTACAAAGATGCACAAAGACTGATTTCCAAATCCCAAGTTCTGTCCAATTTGAATCAAAGAGTTGAAACTAAACCTCTTGTAGGCTTTAAATGTAGGCAAAGGAAGTGGTGTTTTATTCTGCAAATATCTGGAGCTACAAACAAGAAAAAAATTATTATTCACAGGCAGTCATTGTATCCAATCAAAATTGGCAGAGTGGTGGGAGTGATTAATCTGATTCTCTTATAATTGTATTGGGAAATTAAGTTGTTAATGGGGAAGATCAGAAAAAAAAAGTTTTTTCTGCATTCCTTAGGAAATAAGGCACTATTGACTCATAGCTCATGTGCCAGGTCAGCCTCCCTCCATCTTTCCTAACCCGCTAGGTATTTAACGATTCGTTGGAATAGAGAAAAGAGAAATAAAAATTCTGGAATCCACAGACTGAAGTGACTAATGGAAAGAATACATCCCATTTTGTCTCTTTTAGGGAAAGAATGGAGACAGCCTAGATTTTAGTAGATATTTTCCAGCTTCTGGGAACTTTTTCTTATGAGGCGAGGATTCTTTCCTAAGCCTCTCTAAACAGCACCTGCTCATATTCCTGTGTGATTAGTCAGCCCTGCTCATAGGTGCTTTTCCTTCCCTGTGTAATGAATTGGGACACTGGACTTCTGATTCAAAGCTGAATTACACACTGAAGTTATCTAGACCTAGGACCAGAGGTACAGAAGGATTTAGCTACTGTGAAACAAAGAATCAAATACCCTCTGACAGAGACAGGAGTTGAACCTGGCTTCTCATCATGGTCTGTAAGCATTTTATCCTAAATGGTTAGATTAAAGAGGTTCACTCTCAACTGAAACTCATGTCTAGTCAAGATCATGACCTCGGACCTTGTACTTTCTCCTCTTCAGGGGTATAATGATTCTAGCCATTTGCAGGTTTAGATAATTTCAGAATGGAAGTTCTGCAAACTACCTTGTATTAGGGAAACTAATCTTGCAGCCACTGCTGTGCTTTAAATTTATTTATGAAGTTCTAAAATGTGCTCCGATTTCTTTATTTCTGAAGCCTCACGCCGCTTCTGCCAGGCAGCATTATCAACTTCACTGTACCGAAACAGATCTCAGTTGCAAAGAGGCCTAATGCTTTGCACCTGCTCACACTGAGTGATTGAGAAAACTCTGGAATTAATGTCAGCTTTTCAGACTTTCTGTTTTATGCTTTAAGACTTACACGCACTCTCGTGCACATAAACTTTTGTACGAACTTTTTCGCCAGACATCTTACATGAGAGGTTGCACTATTTGGAATGGGAAGGGGAAAACTGTCAAAGAGAAGATTCTCTATGAGCCTAATCTACCTGTAACCCCAAAAGGAACATTTCCTCAGCACTGGAAGGTAAGGGTGAGACTGTATTTTTTTTTTCTTTTTTTTTTTTTTTCCAATCATTCAAATGTAAATTTTTATTTAAAAAAATGCTTCTTTCCTCTTAACTTCTTCCTCTGTGCTCAAATCCTAGATATGATTTATAGAACACCCAAACTTTTCATCAAAGACTGAATAGGAAAGCAGCAGCTTTTCCATACAAACTGATTTGTTAGCAAAGGATAAATCAATGTGGCAGGCAGAAGTACAGTGGAGATTATAACACAAATGGTAAATGTGGAAGGCCTCCCAAATGGGAGGGACTGGGTGTTGCAGAGGGGAAATGAATGATTTATGCTGCAGAAAAGAGAAAGTTTCCTTTGTGGCAATGTTGCATTGCTTTTAAATGGAGTAAGAGTGTAGGGGAAGAAGGAAGAGAGAAGAAGGAAAAAAAGAAATTATTTATTTCTAAGACAATATAGGATGCAAGGTGGTGCTTTTTGAGCACCTTTGCCGGTAAGATTTTATTCGGGGCAGCATTTTTCATGTGTATATATTCAGGGAAAGGAATAGTCTAGAGAATTTCCTAACATTTATGAATTGCTAATATGCATGAAATATGAAGGCCAGATGAAAAAAATATTTGTTAACGCAAGCTGGAATATTCACACAGTCAGACAGCTACTACTAGGCAATTAGATTAAGGAAGTCAAAGGTGCAAACCAATCCTAAATCCCCCTAAGCAAACATTCTCTGCTTAAGGCAAGCATGAGCTAGGTATTTTGCATTTCCAAATAATCACAAGTCTAACAACTGCTGCTTACTGCTCAGCATTGGAGTAAAGACTCAAAAACACAGAATGGGTTATGCCAGGCTTGCAGACCTCTGAACTGCTGCAGATGGATCTGCTGTTGATGCAGAGGCATGATACCATCGAGTCTGGGTTGTGCACTAAAGCCACAGGCTCCTGTGAAACTATCATGTTCTGCCCAGGAAATTTTATGCCACTTAATCCATAGTCATCGTGATTTAGTCACCCTGCTTAAATTACGTATTGTGTATGGGGTACTCAAAGGAAGATAGTTCCTCCAAAACTGTCATCACATAATGAGCCTATTGTCAACAAACACCTTTACTAGAGTAACAGTCATACTCCATATTTTTGGTACCTAATTTAAATATCTGAATTAGTATTCCAACCTCCATACAGGCTGCACACAGAATAATCAGGGATGCTTCAGAAGCATATTCATCTAAGATTGAGCTCATACTGTAGAGAGTTCTAATGCTTGAATTAGGCATCTCTTTTAAGTATGTAATCCACCAGTAAGTAATCACTGCTCACAGCCTCTTTACTGCAAACACTGTACAGGCACAATGCACCGTGAGGAGCAGGAATTAGGAAGCAAATCTAATTAAATATTTCTCCGCAGCAAACACAATTCACACAGGTTTATTCTGGGAACGTACCAGTGGCTGTACTCAGCCAGATCAAAATTTTCCTTTAATTCTTAAGGAGGCAAATCCAATCAAATATTTCACTTTTCCACAACAAACACTATTCGCACAGGTTTGTTGTGGGAAATTTAACAGTGGCTGTACCCAGCCAGATCAAAACTTCCCATAAATCTGTATGCTACACTGTCAGAGAATGGTAACACACACCCAGAGAGCACCCTAGTGCATAACGAGGGGGTGAGAAAACAGTGATAATCCCTCCACCTTCTATATATGCCCCTAGGTCCACAGTATATTGCATGGCTATGGTCTTACAGAACAAACTGCTTTCCTACAGCAGCAGCAGTCCCTTCCTTAACTCATTTTATCAGTACCTTGTGAAGTGCTGTAAAGGTGAGTGTAGCTCATTGCTCAGCAAAGAAGCTCTTAGGCAGAAGTGCACTGATTATTTTTTCTCCAAGCAAAAAGATAATTTTTTACAAGATGCTTACAATAATTTTTTGACAACCTGTGATGTTTTAATTTTTTGAGTAGTTTTTATTGACTTAGGGATAGTCAGGTGAGGGGAACCTGCAGACCAGTCAAATCTGACATCATTTCTACTAAAATCCTACGTTCTGTACAGACATTGTGTTACCAAACTATAATGGTGATGCCATGGTTTGAAGTACATGCTCGTTCATAACAGCTGGCCTCTGATCACTCAGCTCATTACATCAGAATCATCATACAAACATCAACAGGCAGCTTTCAACACTTAAAATCTTAGACTGCATGTGATTTGAATCTGAGGTTTAAATGCTCTCTGTGCCACCACCAAAGTTTCAGGTCAGTTGGTTCCCAAATAAAACTCCTAAACAAAGATTCTGAAACCCCTAAAAGTACTCTTTACTAACCCTCGTAAACTTAACTGGGCAAAACCTCAGCAGGTGCAAATAGACATAAGCTTCACTGAAGCTGAATATTACAAACTGATTTACACCAGTTAAAGAACAAGTCAACCTTAGACTTTACAAGTGAAATATTTCCTTTGACTAAAATTTTGATCTGTCGGCTTTGGGGAAAACTCATAGGATTATGTTCTTCCAAAAAACTACTTTTAGCACAATCACAGCAAATCATCACTATAGTCTTTAGTTTTTTTCAGTATTTTTTGAATCGCATTGACCATATCTGTCTCAAAATGAATCATTCTTTTCATAAATGCAACAAAGTTGTTCAAAGATATAAAATATTAATCCTAAAGCAGGGAATAAGACAAGAAAAATCAAAATCTTAAATTTCTTACCATAAAGCCTCAACAGTTGCTTCTGTCGCACGTTAATCACTTGAGCTACCTTTGAAGAGAAATCTCCCCTAAATAAAGCTCTACTCAGATGCTGGAAAGAATAGTCAATATTTAGAGGAAACAGTTGAACAAGGATTCCTCAATTCTCACCTTCATTGAAATAATGAAATACAGCCACGCAATCTAATCAGGCCTCAGCTTCATTACTTAAAATGGGTACTTTACATGTTTACAGGTTTAATTAATCACTAACTATAACAAATAGAGCTAATAGGGACAGGGTGGGGGGAAGGTATCACAAAAGTATTTCTCAACTCAGAGGAGAAAATGGCTGTGTTACACTCTGAATCTCAGAGAAAACAGGCACCAAGAACGTGGCTTGCTTTAGTGTAATAAGACACAAGGAATAAAACATACATATTCTTAATTCTCTTGGTTTACTTAACAAAAAAAAAAAATCTTAAGTTCCCATGTGATGAAATTATAGAACAGGTATCAAGGTGAAAATATATTACTGTTACTCTCTGATTGAACTCATCATTGGAGAGCCTCACTCATTGTCTCTGTAATGCTGCTGCAGTTCTTATAGAGCATGGAGAGCTTCTGAATTTGTTTTTAAATCAGTTTTCTCCAGTCTTTTCATCAGTGACCTGAGAAATACAAAGAACCCCCAGTGGAGAAGCTACAAAAATCCATTCCTTTTACAGAAGGCACCTTAAAAAATAACAGATTGCTCACTCCCCCCACCCCACGCACACAGACAGACAAAAGAAAATGTATTAAAAGTTAAGTTACTGTTACTTACTAGGTAAGGGTTAACTAAATTTTGTTAGAAAATGAGTGGCAACGATTGGGATAGAGAGATGTAATTCAAAGGTATGTTGCAAAAGAGAGAATGTTTGTGAGAAGGAATGATTGAATGCAGCAATAAAGAGGGAACTGAGACAATAACTAGAGGCTGTGTAGCTGGACATATTTAAAGCAAAAATAGAGCCATTCTCAATATGAATATAAAAGTGGGAGTGGAAGGTGTGAGAGTCCATTGCAGCAAACGTCCGATATAAATTGTATAATAAAAGCAAAGCATCTGAGTTTTACAGTGTAAACATCAAACTGTAAAGGTCTGGCTGGGGCAGTCCTGGATCCGAACATCAGCCTGCTCTTTCAAGAACCCCCTGTCTATATGAGAATTATAAAGTCCAGAAAACATTACTTAAAGATACATGATCACAAGTGGGCAATAATTCAGATAAATATAGCCCTAGATAAGTCATCTCAGGTTTTACACAAATGGCACAATGACTATTCAGGCACATTTCCAAAAATTGCAGTTCATTATTGGTGGACACTAGGGTCAAATGAACACTTGCTATTTCCAGCAATTTCTAACTCTAACTGCAAGTTACTTTTTGATCTGTTAGAAAAAAAACAACAAAAAAAAAATGACAAAAAACTTGCTAATTTGGATTTTTAATTGGCCTTGCTTTCTGAACACTGTGTATTTACTTATTGAAAAGGCAGCGCAAGTCTTCTGATGAGAGACATAAATTACACTGCATGGTTCTATATTTCTAGTGTATACATAAAACTTTCTAAAGCTAGTTTACAAGTTGAGAGGTTCAAATGAAAATTTGACTTTGCCTTTCTCCACACATTTGTGAGGAAAAAAAAGGTCATTCTAAGAAATGCCTCCTGCTAAAATCAGAGTATTTATGGATCACAAATTTTCAGGTCATACAAACAGAGTTGCATCATATTTATTAAAAATCAAAATAAATAAAAGACCCCTAGAAACTGGGTGGAAGAATTTTTGTTCTCATCACGATTCTCATCATATTATACAAGTAGGCTACAAGAGATGATATCAATACTAAGTGAAAGATTATCTTCTTTTGTTCTTCCTTACAGTATCTTCAGCTTGAATTGCAGCCCATTGCATGCACTACGTGGCGTCATGAGTCTTATCTAGAGCCCATTGAAGTGAGTGGCACTCGCTCATTAACTGAGAGAGGACATGACTACAGCCTTACTGATGGCTGTGGCAGCAAAACTTCAGCTTTCTCAGGTACAGTCTTTATAAGAGAGTCTTCTGAAGACTATGGATTTGTGCATGCATAAAAATGCACAGAAATCTATGTACTCTTGATCCAGTGAAAGGTGTTCCTACCGGCTTCGTTACCAAAGCCAGTTTATCACACACAAAAAAAATGCAATGAGGCAGATGGGGAAGTGGAAATGGCATATAGCAGAGTGGACTCCTGAAGTGGGATAGTACAGTGGCATCTCTATCATAGATTTGACAGACTAGCTTAAGGGTAGCTGCAGAGCGGGTTCTCCTGGAAGATGGGTCATTTGGAAAGCCACTTTCTTTTACCGGTGGACCAGAGGATTTAGGCAAAGGATGCTGAAGCACAGAGGAAGTATCTTGTAGTTAGGAATAAGATTAATACGCCTAGTAAGATTAACTACCCAGTTTGTTGTCAGGGGACCCTGATCTTAATGGTTCCAAAGAGTTAGATGCATGTTATGATTCCTCAAAAAGAAAAAACAAGCAGTGTCATGTCTTTTACCATTCTGAGCTATTGTAGCAGGTTTTCTGAGTGCTAAATTATCAACCTAACAATAACTATTCAACACTAATTCCAGCAGAAATACGCTGGAGAAAATTATGATCATGTCTGCCACTACAAATTTCCAGTTTGAGGCATAGCTGATTAATGTAGAGTTAATCATGAAAAAGAGGGTGTATCAAGAGTACTTCCTTATGTCTTTTTTTTTTTCATTCCACAAACAGTTCAGGATGATCAGGTGCTCAGATAAGCAAAAACCGCATGAAAAAAAGACACGTTTTAAAAAAAAGAGGGTACAATTTTCACTGTAGCCATCAGCCTGCAGCTATTACAAATGAGTAATTTATAAGTGTGTAATTTACAGAATGTGTATGGAAGCGCATTTAATGCTGATACAAAGACAGCTTGGATGTGTAATGAGGTTTTTATAGCATATTGTGCTAGGTTTAATGTAGGCATGTAGGTATAGCTTCCTCAGCAATCACTAAGGGTTGCTTGAGGGTGTTTTCTTTCTTTTGATTGTAAGTCTGAAAAAATGTGCATTTAAATAAGACCCTAGGTGAATTTACATAATTATTTCAAATCTGTCAATGTCTATTCTTTGGATATGATCACTCTGTAATGTATGGAGGCTACATCAGTTATGAGAGGTTTTTTTAAACCATCACAGTGCTACCTAGATGAGAAAACTAATCCTGTGCTGAATGCAGGACTGGATCCTTCTGGAAAAATTATGAGAGACACCCCAAGGAGAAAGGTCTACTTACCATAAAATACTTTTTCAGTATATTTCTTCCCTTTTTCTATTTTTCTTTTTTAAACACATTTGCATGAAAAGAGGATCTCTGTCTAAGGATGCCCTTTCTCTCTGCATTCCCACCCAACACCATCTTGGTATTTTAACATCCTCTTGCAGGCATGAAGGTCTAAATCCTATCAACGCTTAGACACATTCTCAATTTTTCGAACAGCCCCACTGATTTCCTTGAAGCAATATACTATAGCCCAGTGCAGCACATGCATAAGCATTAGCAAGACCGGGGTTCAGATGATCATTTCCAGTTGAGTGTGTGCTGTAAAGAGAGTAGTGGAACCAGCTCTCCTGGAAGAAGGAAATTTCAAGGAAGTGAATTCAGCCCAAGGTTATACCACCCCACAATTTCTTTGCATGGAAGAGCTAGAGCACAAGACAATTTCTTCTAGTGGATCTCAAGAGAAGTTTACACTACACAGCCTTAGAGGGAACTTGAGAGAGACAAAAGCAGTGGTCTCACATGCAGACCGTGAAGGGATTTCCTCCTTGGGATGCTGCTGACCACGACGGCAAAGCAAAGATGATTTATGTCTCTGTGATATGAGCTGTGATTCCAGTCTTTCTTGAAGGGCTTGTTTTCATCTGATTTCACAGGGTAAATTTTGCTACAGGGTTCTTGCCCTCAAAGAAAGACCACTGTAGTTGGATTAAAACTGTCAGCTTTTCTAGTCCTCTTTTTTTTACAGTCATAGAATCATAGAATTGTTAGAGCTGGAAGGCACCTTAAAGATCATCAAGTTCCAACACCCCTGCCCTGGCCATGGACACCTCCCACTAGACCAGGTTGCTCAAAGCCCCATCCAGCCTGGTCTTCAACACTTCCAGGGATGGGGCATCCACAGCTTCTCTGGGCAACCTGTTCTAGTGTCTCACCACCCTCACAGGAAAGAATTTCTTTCCAGTATCTAATCTAAATCTTTCCTTTTCCAATTTAAAGCTGTTACCCCTTGTCCTGTCACTCCACTCCCTGACAAAGAGTTCGTCTCCAGCTCTCCTGTAGGCTCCCTTCAGACACTGGAAGGCTGCTATAAGGTCTCCCCGGAGCCTTCTCTTCTCCAGGCTATACAAGTTGAGCTCCCTCAGCCTGTCTTCATAGGAGAGGTGCTCCAGCCCTCTGATCATCCTTGTGGCTCCTTTTTGGTCCCCAATCACAGTACTGGATTATAACATAAGTGTAGAGAATGTTGGTGAGTTACATCAAAGATTTTAAGTCTATTTTCTGTTCATTCATAAGTTACTTTTTCTGTAGGAAACCACATCTGATAACATTTGGCTCTAAGTAAGGAGAGATGGCTGGTTGTTCTCATCTGCATCTAAGCAAAAAATTCTAGAAATAAGCTGCTTAGTCCCACATGTTAGTATATTTTACCTTGGTAGATGACATTCCCAGTGTAGTAGCAGAAAATATCCCATCTGGGGTGGTCACGATCAGTAAGGAAGCATTTCCCAGGTTACCAAAGTCAACAGAAATTTAGAGAGGAAAAAACAAAACAAAGAAGAAAAAACCAAACAAGAAAAAAAGGCAAAGGAAGAAGAATCAGACCTACTTTACCGGCAGGAAAAGATGAAATTTGGAGAGGAGATAGCTGTGTTCCTCTGAGGGGTAGTTCTCACTTGGAATTTTATCACTAGAACAAGTAGCCTTTTTTGGCCCTGTAACAAATACACAAATACTTCCAAGAGCCAGATTTTGCTCCAGGTCAGACATAGACCTGGAGAGAATAACATGAAAGTTGGCAGTTTCATTGCATTGCAGCACACATGCAGTTCCAGTGCACCTCCTGGTTCCCAGTCAACAGAACGCAAACCTCAAAGTAGAATTCAACCTAAACTTCATCCATTTTTGGGTTTAGATGTGTTTTTTACATAGTTTCCAGCTAGATTCATAAGTTTGGCCATCATTTCCTCACTGAACTTTATCAGAAGGTCCCAGAATCTCAGTTAATCTTTAAATAGACCTTGACTTACGGTTTAGGTTTCCACACAATATGGAATCAGGTGAATTTTCATTGTGTGGCTTGGGGCTTTGCTGAGTGAGGGTGCTTCTCACGGCGCTTCGTGCATGCACATGCCTTTCTCATTCTGGTGTAGTTTGCACCACTCTAGATAAATGGCAATAAATCCCAAGATTATTTTATGAAAAATTAGACACTGTCATCCTCCTTCATATCTTTGTTTATAAGCAGCAGGTAGCATCCAGTCCAGTTTCACACAGAGTTGCTGACTGTTGCAAATGCAACTTGAAGGAGGAACCTGACAAATGAAGAGAAGCAAAAGTATGAAAAAGAATAGATTTTGATTGGATACTAAAACTAAGTAAACATGACATGTAATTTATCAAAAGCATAAATACAAGCAACGCCAACATGTCTTTTTCTTCTAGAATGATATATTTTACCAGAGGGATATTTTAGATTTTTCACTTTGTGCCAAGGTAAGTTTAATACCTCTCTAATCTACAACATATGGGTCTTATGACATTACACATTATTTGCATCACCAATAAAACAGCTCATTAATCAAACATGCCATCATGACCTCCAACAGTATAAATTGAAAAATGTGCTTTTTTAATATTTTAAGTGGAATTATTTCCTTGAAATACTTTCTTTTGGTACAATAACTACCTGTTAATTTTAACGCTCGTCAAGCACACCGACGATTTTTATAAACCTCAGTTTAATTGAAGTCTTCACTGGAAGGAAAAAACACTCTGCAAACACATTTACTTCCAATTTACCTGATGTGGTTGTATTTATTTTTTCATCAGAGTAACTGTTCAAGTTTAGAATAGAATTGTTGTGAAGTAACTCAAATCTATTCTTTGTGTAATTATATGATATTTCACTCAAGCTCAGTCACTCTGTAGTAGGGTCTTATTAAAAATGAATCTAAAATTTGTATACAAGTAGATAATTTTCTTTATAAAATCTCATATATTATAGTGAACCATTTGTGTGAAATAGTAAAATACACACTGTTCAGAATTCTCAGTTCAGCCTTTGGCTTGTAACACTTTCAGAGTTAGAAAACAGGCATAAAAAACTTCAGATGCAGAATTTATCAGCATTTTGGCATAAACCACATCAATTTAAGACAATAGGAATGGGGTTTTTTTTCTCTTAAACGGAGAAAGACAAGAGATCTGAATTCTCTTTTTATTACCATTTACAGACAACGGGTATTTAAATAATAACTTTGCATACATTTACATTAATCTGTCTGGCAAATGTCAGTGCCCAGATGAACATGGGTTTTGTTGGTCTCCATTCAGAAAATAAAACCAACCCCTTTGTCTACCAGAGCTCGTCTCCAGTACTCAAGTAGGGCCTGAGTCACAAAGCACTTAAGCATAGAGTTGGCTTTGAGCACGTTTGTTAAGTTCTGTTTAAAACAATGAGAAAATCAGGCTATGAGTAAGTGTTTTCTAACCAGGAATAGTTTGTCAAATTAAAGATACAGTTATCTTCATCACAGGCATTAGTTCCCAGTCATAAAAGTATATCCAATGAAGCATGTCTAATAAATACGGGAGAAGACATTTATGTGTGAGAATAAGTCTGTGATTAGCCATTAGCACTGTGGACTATATTGAATATTTTAATTTTTACAGCTCACACAGTCTCTCGATTTTAGCCTCCCATCTGCAAAACAAGCACAATGATACTTTCCTGCTTCCTGTGATGGGAGACTAAAACATTCATGAGGCACTTTCAGAACCTACAACGGAAGGCATTATAAAATCACAACGCGTTACTGCTGTTTATTAGAAAGCACATCCCATTAAAACTCCCTGCCACTTTCCGTTAAAATGATTATTTTGAAGACAAAACACTTCTCATTAAGGAAGGCCAAGTTATTTTCAGCTAAAATGAGAACTAACCTTAAATTTGATACGGTACTAACAGGGACTTTTAAATTTCAGAAGAAGTTCAAGAACCTGTTTCAGACAAGTCACTTGTAACTTGAGGGCTTCTTCAAATGCTTACACATGTACTCAGGTTTAGCAGGGTTTCCAGCAAGATTAGATGCTTGTATGAAAGTACATCACTGTTTGTGGACTCAGAGCCTAAAAAATTCTTTTTTACCATTTCTCTGAACCTTTGCTCCAAACCTGCTAATTATAACAAACTCCTGCTGAGTTTAAAGCAAACAACTCATTCTTAGTACTGTTATTAATTATTTTCCTGCTGAAAACTACTTCTAAACTCCCTAGATATTTCAATTTCATAAGAATTCATCAAAAATCATATTTTCTAAAATATCAGAACAGGTATACTAAGCCAGCCAAGAGAGGATATGAGACTGAAAAAGTGTGCAATTTACACTAGGTGTCTGCCTAATGTAAATTTTCATTAGGTGTCATGCTATCCAATTATTGTGAAATAATAAAACACACCCAAAGCACACTATATTTTTTACCCCTGGGTTCTGGTGACACACACAAGCTGTTAGACTAATATTGTCACCAGCAACCCTTGATAAAAAATAGTTCTATTTAATACGGTTGGGTGCAGTTCACTCTCTCTCTCTCCATTGTAAATATAATGCAGAATATCACACGAGAGTCACTAAATTATATAACTGCTCATGCAAACCTGCACAACACCCCTAACAGCCCCTCATAAATCTGGCATGTTTTGCTATTTCTTCCCCTTCTCAAGTATCCAGACTCGGGTGTATTTCTTTTCAAATGCTTTTTTTTTTGCCTTTTTTTTTCAGTTGTATAGATCTTTTTCTTTGCTGCCGTCAGTCAAGATCCTGTGAGGGTGAAGGTCCAGCACCAGGCACTGTGCATAGCAGGGAAGTAAAACCTGCAGACAATACTTCCCATCAGCAAGAGGTAGCGTTGAACTGCCTGTTCCATAAATGCTGCTTAAACCTAAATAAGGCCAAAAGGAAGAAGCACAGCCAGCACTCTCAACTGAAAACACATAAAAATTTTGCTATTGTTCCTAAATAGCAATAAAAAATACATAATAAACCCCTTACTGCATAGAAAAAAAAATATATCTTTCCCACAAGAGTTGATGGCACTTTCTGATAAAATTGGGTTTTTCCCATCAGAAAGTCAATCTGTCAAAAAAATCCAGAAATATATCAGTTTCCATGAACTTTGACCAAAACACATAGATAAAGTTACGTTAAGTCAAGGTAAAGTACAGGCTGCCAACAGCTCCGTTTTTCTCACTGCAAAAACGAATTATTCCATTACTGTTTTTCTCAAAGCAACTTTCTTTCTTAAAATTTCTTTTTTTTTCTGACTGCTCGGGTCCCCCACAGGTAGCAGAGGACACTCATTGAGAGCTGCTTCAATGCAGCTCTTTAAAGCAGCGATGGCTGTTGCGCGACACAGAAAGACCCAGAGAGCTCCTGTGAGGACTAAGATAAAAGCCTGGTTTCATTCCTCAGAGACAGCTCAGCCCACCAAATGTTTTGCAATGGGAACCTCTTCTTCAGAGTTTTCTTCTCCCTGCGAAGCACCTTCATGCAGTCTGGCTCCTAACAGGTGACCCTGGTGACTTTGCTGGAAGGACCGAGGGGTTAACTGTAGTTGCTTCAAAGGTGGATAAGCCTGGTAGTGGTACACAGCTGGGTCAGAGTTTGGTGTCCTAGTGCTCTCAACCCCTACCTCCAGCCCACCTCTGAAGGTGGCCTTCTGTTCAAATCATCTGAACGGCATGAGTTTGGTTTTGAGTGCAGGCTCTGTTTAATATTATGTCTTTCTATTCATTTTCATCCCTGATCTATCCCAGGGAGTATCCCCTATGGAAAAAAAAAAAAAAACCCACACAAAAAAAACCACAAAAAAACCACAAAATAACCCAACACACCCCGCCCCCAACATTAAGAATGAAATCTTGCTCCTTTCTTCTCCGCTTTTCTTCTTTTTTCTGTTTATCTATCACTTTGATCCTGATATTATCCAACTGTTGCTTTGACATCTTTTTTAGTAGTCTGCCCAGATTCTCCTCCTGTCTTGACAGAATGCATTTAAGTTTTCTTCCAAGATACAGTCAGTGAAATATCCTATATTCAGACATTACATCAGTAAAAGGGGAAAAACATCTGTAGACAGATCTGTCTTTAATTACTGCACCACCACCTACTACTTGCTTTGCTTCTTTCCAGTATTTTTCAAGAAACACGCTTTCTTCTTCCCTATTTGTTATGCTTTCAGAAGTATTAAAAACTTTTCATGCATTATCATACAACACTGCTGAAAGTCTTGCAGCTAACTTCATATGTTTAGTATTGAGAATTACAAGCAGAGAATAAAAACAAGCAATCAAAACAAGGCCTCCTATCAACTGTATTGCCACCTTGCCAGGATTTTCAAGCACAAATGGCTATATTTCACCAACATTTTGTAGACCTGAGAGATCATGAAACCATCTAGTCTACCCTTTTCACGTCAAGATCAACTATATCTAAAGCATCCATCACCTTTTCTTTGACTTGCTTAAATTCCAGTTGTACAGATTTCTCGTCAGCTGAGACACACATTGACAAAACAGAGCTAGTTCACTTTCTGGGGGTTTTGCCCTCTTTCTCTTTCTTGCTGTTAAAGAAAATTCACAGCTGTTTGCTTTAAGTGCAGGGATATGACACCAGTACTCTTAGTCAGCTGTGGCAAATTAAGGAATTTTTTCCACCATACCCTAGGTGACTGGGTTAAAGAGAGTTAAGTGGCAGATAAGAAACAGCTTTCTTCAAGACAAAAGAAAGTTACCGCTTTGGAAAGCATCCTGTTTAGCTGGAAAACTTTGCTTATCCAATGCATTTCTCCTTTTTGCTACCACATAGAATAGGGAAGTCTGAAGTTAAGCTGTGCTCTTTGAGAAGTGTCTCGTTATTTTAACCTAATTCAAAACCTACTCATGAAATCTCTTGATCTCACAAGCTTGACCGAAGTTTGATCAGCATTCAATCTTCCTATCAAGACAGAATGAAGCTGTCTCTTGTCTCTCTCTCTGTACAAAAAATTTACATGTAGCACTATACAATTCTCTCTATACAATTGCACTGTTTCCAAATTCATTTTGGGCTCTATTCCAAAACTGTCCTTTGGTAGCAGTATTTTCAGGGAAGGAAAGAGGGGAAGCTTAGTAATGCGCTCCATGGACTCCTTCCAATCTGAGACATTACTACACTTTCCTTACTGCCTCTTAGCTCTATTCTACTGTGATAAATTCTCCACAAATCAAGCAATTTGCACTTTCCTTCATCAAAATTCCCTTCTGTTCTCAGCATCACTCTGTGAAACATTAGTCCTTTGTTTTCAGTCATTACCACGTGTCTCTTCTATGTTATTTGTTCAAAACTCTTGTTCTGCAAGAAGGCATGGATCCCACCACTCTACAAGCTAAATCCGGCCTTTCTTCTACCAATGTATCACATTCGGCCATCCTCATCATCCTTCTGTCCAGTTAGAGCAGTCACCCGGGATCTTACAGGGAAGGTGCCCAATGGAGAAAATAGGTGGAGTCTGAGGATGTTATTTATTCTATCTGTTTATGTACATTTGTTAAATGCGGTGATCACATAGTGTATAAAGCTACTTATGAACCTCAGCTTAGTCTACTGCCTGGCATCAAGGGAGAATTTCTTCCTCATCACTTGACCTTTCAGAGATAAAGGGAAGTTAATGTTTTTTTTTTGCCCCGAACATAGCCTCTTCTGTACTTGCCTCAGCCCCAAATCTTCCTTCACTTCAGTATCTTCATAGCTGATGGTGGAAAAGAGATAACAATGGCAAACTTAGCAGAGACAACCCCAGAAAACAAGTAAGGGAATTAATTACCAAAAAAACCCCAACCAAACCTAAAGTTAAGAAGCATCATTTCAGTCACTCTACAATACAAGTTTGGTGAGTTGCTGGCTACAGCTCTACTCTGTGCCAAAATACATGTATTTCTCTCCTTGTTTGTTAGCTCTGCCTTTGGTTTTTCTGTGCCAGTTCAAGACCCATTAAGGCCATATATTTTAACAATGATGATTTTACAATCAAATATACAATGCATGGATTCAGGGTGGCCAAACCCAAATGCACTCTCAAAATGCTAACACTTAGGGAAATAGTCCAGAGGGGATTTTTGCCATAGAATTTATTACAGAATACCGTAGATTCTGTTAGCAAAACCACTCCTCTGTCAGCATGTTCTGGAAAAAATAATAAAAGGAACTATAAATAAAATACATAAATTTAATTATAGATTAAATCTGTAGGCAGAAAACCCTCCTTAAAAGGGACTATAAATATGTTCTGTGTTATTTTATCTTTGTGATGTATCTTGTTTTTCCCTCCAATTTACATTTTATTAATCTTCCTGCGTATTTACAAACATTGTAATTATTCAAAAGATGAATGGACAGGTTTGCAAAATCACTGGATACAAAGCTATTTGTCTAATAAGCAATACAATCCTTGCTATAATAGCTCTACAAAAACACGCCACAGAGGCAATCAGCACACAAAAGTGAATCGCCTACATTTTTTGGTTGCTAATTTACAATAGATTTTTTTTTGTATTTTCAAAGCAAGACAACTTATTATTGGCATACACAAAGGGTCACATTTAATAAAACAGAAACATTTAAACTTTTTTTTTGTTTTAATATAACTACTTATATTTTCAAAACATTCCTCATTTCCCTGGACTGCCATGTTTCAGCACCAGTTTGTGTTATGAGATAATTCCATGCTTTCCTGTAAGGTCTCACGAAAGGCTTGTATTTATATTTAGGACAGGGACAAAGTACTATACATGATCAAAGCTGTTGTTCCTACAGATATCCTTAAGTACCATTGCAGAGCTTTCAGATACATGGTGGAAAACTTGAAGTGCTTGCTTTTCAGAAGACAGCCTGCACTGCAGGCAGCTGGGCACAGGGGATGTCTGGTGTCTCTGAAGAGCATGTTCTAGAAATCCAAGGAAGCTACAGATTAGGTTTCTTACCTAAAGGAGGTGACACGTATTGCATTCTCTAGGCTGAAGAGGACACACAAGGAATCAGGGGCTGAGCTAATAGCCCTAATTTTCAGTTAAAAATAAAGGACAAAAGACAAAGACAGGGTGGTTTGTATTCTGATCCCAGTGCCAAAGAGCAGTCAAGAGCAGCCTAAGAGAGAGCTGTGTCATGCACATTTGTGACACCAGGCCACTCATGGATGTTGACATCCCTGTGGGGAATCTGAACCTGATATACATCTGAAAAAATAGCAGGCATTCAGTGATCTGAATTCACATTCTGATGTCCATGGAGAAGTTAATGAACTGCTCAGTGTCTTCTAAGCATCTACAAATAGCCCAGATATTTCAGGAGGGCATTGACTCATTGAGGTTAGCCAGCAGGCAGGTGCTGGTGGCAGCAAATGAACAAGATCCTTATTTCATTATCTGCCTTGAGGAAGATGACTAGGTAATGTAAAAGGCTTGTGAAGTCCTTGGCTCCCCTTGCTCTTCACACAGACTGATGTTTAACGTCCAGAGGGATCACTATGCATTCTAGATCAGCACTTTGCTGTCAAGGCTGAAGCTTTGTTCCATCTTCCAGATCTTTGATTTTAACGTGCCAGTGTGAGCTAGTCGTGGCCCAGACACAGGTGAACATAAGAGCTTGGCAGATGGCAAGGACAAGAATTTGGCAGGAGAGACATCTTGCAGTGAGGCCTGAGCAAGGCTTAATGTTTAGACATGCAGGTGTGAGAATGATGTGAAAAATCTCAAGTCATATGGAAGAGGATGGTTTTCTTTAGGGACCTTTGAAAACCTGATGGATACAGACAACAAATATGTTGTCATGCCAAATCGTTGGCAGACACCTGATTGCGTAGAGTGGCCTAAAATGTCTAAAAAGAGAGATTAATTGCAGCTACGAATCTTGAGCATGTGAATCCCAATCTTATCACTGCAAATAAAAGACCAATTGGCTCCTGAAAGGCCTATATCATTAAGAGTTTTGTGGGTTTGTATAACAGAAATAAATGTAGGACTTGAATTTAGGAGAGAGCTTACAGTTTTATTAAGGGGATAATAAAACAATAAAATGAGTGATGTGTTAATATGTTAGTTTGAACTATGTACAGACAAGGTAATAAACACATTTAAGTAGCCAGTGTCCTTAAAAGATATTGGTGCAATCAGATTTTTGACTTCATACATTTTGAGACAGAAGGTCACGTTTTTATGGTAATAGGTTATGTTAATTTTAAAACTAAATTTACCATCTGACAGATAAAATAAGGTATCTTAGGTATATCATGGACTGCATGACCTTAAAGAGCAACAAAGTGAGTAATGGCCCTAGGCATCTTAGGAGCTAACAGTGCGTGTTTGCAGAAGGGAGGAGCTGAGACCACTTTTCCAAAATAAAGCTTCTGATATCTAGCTCCTGCCAAGTCAAGGAGATTTTAAGTATAATAAGAAACTGAAAATTTCAAATTACTACTAGATTTTCTCAACATATTGGAAATTATATCTTGTTTCTTCTCTTGCCCAGGTACACCATACTTGCTTAAAGAAATTCCACTTGAATGTTTACAGAGGCATGCATGAATGTGGTGGTGGTTGTTTTCCACCAAACAATCAATAGTTCCTGTTCTCATTTGGTGAGAGAACATATTCTGCAGGATATTTCTTAATGGTAGTCACTGCACTATGGCTATAGCTCACTTGTGTCCAAGCTTGCCTTAAATTAGTTCAGGAGCTGGCAGCAGTTTACCAGTAACAGTGTGGAGCTCAGAACTAGCAAACATCCCAGCCATTTGCCCTGCAGGAATGTTTTCCAGGTAAGATCTGGGCTGTCACAGTTCCTGGTGTTGGAGCTAGTTAGCTGCAAATGAATCACTGCAGCTGCACTGTACCAGTGTTATTAGGCACTTGTCCTGTTAGGAGGAGGTCCCTCTGATCCTTTAAGAAGTACACAAATTGTTTTAGTTCTGTGAAGAACTCCCAGTTGGGGAAAAAAATAAAACCTCAGTGCTCTTACTCTATTAAATTAGGGAGGTACAAAAGGAAAATCCCGTGATAAAGGCTGCAGCAGAAAGAATCCAGAGGACAGCCATTTTTTCCTTCTACCATTACATCCGGCTTTCACAGCGCTCTCCCAGATGACGCTCCCATCTCCCCAGCCCTGACAATCCTCTGTGCCTGCAGTATGTAACACTCACTCCTTCTTCCAGCGACCTGCCCTCCCTCACCAGCCTCTCCAGAACCTGCCACCACCTCCACATAGCGCCTTTCAGCAGGGAGCACTGAGCAAGTGTGGCCAAACCCTTCAGATGGTTTCTCAGAGAAAGCAGCATTAGTTTTACAACATATCTCTTTATGTTGTAAATATCTTTACTCTGTTGTTGTATCTTTGTTGTATATTCGCTATGCTGTAAGCGTTTATCTCTCTCAACAGAGCAACAACACGTCTTCTTCTGGCTAGGTTTCATATAGAAGCAGCGTGTATCACCATACCTTGTGCTGAGCCTGAGCTGGTAAGCACTGCCCAAGAGCACCACTCACACATGATAAAGGAGAGCACCTCGTGGGGTTGACAGCAGGCTCTGGGGGCAGGCTGACACCATGCCACCACGCTCCACCAGTGCAGAAAAGCATCCGAGCACACACTGCAGTCAAAACTCAGGTGCTACAGCGACTGTTGATATCTTAGATTTAAGTTAAATCTAAATCTAGGCTGCAGCTGAAGCAGAGGTTTGAAAAACATCCTTTTGTTTTACAGAACTAAGTGGCTTGCAGTAACTACATGAGATGCCTAGACCTGGGCTTTAAAACACAAAACCCCTCAACCATTTTAGAGAACTTTGTGCTCAGTGCACTAGGTTTTGCAGCTTGTAGTCTGAGGTGCCTACAGTTAGGAACAGCAATATTTGCCATTTAAAAAAAGTGGGAAACTGTGGCTATATGGGCCCTCAATAGATCATCTATTCCTCTGCTCGCAGAGGGATCACGTACACTTGCATCATCACTGACAGATGTTTACCTAAACAAAGCATCCAAGGATACGAGCGCCACATCTTTAGGCAATCCCCTCCAGTGCTTCACTCTCTCTTCCATTTTATTTTGTTTTGTTTTCATTTGTTTTACCGAATGGCTAATCTGGATTGCTCGTAGTGATGTTTCATACTTATCCCATATATAGTGAAGCACAGAGCCTTTTGGATCTGCTTTACTTTCATTTCTTTAACAGCAAAACCAAGATAATACCGTATAAAATTGTGAAAAAGGAGCAAATGTTTTACATCCCTAGTTACTTCTGGATTTGAAAAAAAAAAACAAAAAAAAAAACACACACAAAAAACCCTAAACAAACAAAAACCTCAAACAAACAAACAAACAAAAAGAAAAACCCAACCCAACAACACCCTTTTGGCAGCATGTACCAGGTTTAAAGGTCTCTGAGATGTTTGTAATGAAATGGTTTTTCTACTCTTTCATCCCCCAGAAAAATTCCAAACTTGCAGTCAGCTCTGAGAAAGCTGAGCAGCAGCGCACAGTGTCTGCATGGGTAGGAGTTTGCTCACTTTCTCCCCAGCCTTAAATGTTAGCAGAGCCACAGGCTGAAAATCTTTTTCATATTCACAGTTATAGCTTCGAGGAAAAAAAAAAAAAAAAGCCATTTCATCTTTCATAGTAACAAAATAGAAATGCAATTTACCACAACTTCTTTACGTTCTTGTTTCTAGTCTAATGAGCTGCTGAAAAAATGTAGATGTGAATGATTAGGAGAAGAAGTAAATAGCTAGTTGAAATAAGTAAAGTATTGCTAAATTACATGTTGATACTCACACAGGGACTAAACCCTACATTTTCCTATTGTGTAGAAAGACAAATTGAAGAAATTCAACTAATGCCTGTTAAGGTGAGGAAATATCTCTCCACTATGATTAAACAGCATGGATCAAGGAAGCATCATTTTATCCGTCATCAGATGGATTCCATTCAATACAATTAAACATTTACCTTTCCCTTCACCCTCATCATTAATATAACTCTCGGCCATGCTGAAATGGCAGGGTTATAAACATGCAATGATAGAGTATCGTGAGGCACCTGTATCTATCAAAGAAATAGCACAGAAATCAATAGCCCAGAGGAGGAGGATCCTGGGAATTCTATGAGTGGATGCAGCAAACAGATATCTGCAGGTACAGCAACATCCCCGTGTCTCTTCTGTGACAGATTGTTTCAACCCTGCTAAAGTGTTGCCTTTATTGCTTTCCCTCCTATAGCTATAATATAAACATCTCCCAGGAGACCCCGTACATGTTCCACTTAAATATTCGGGCTCATATCTATGGGAAAATGTGTTTCCCACCCACCTTCTTATCCTCCTGAAATCACTTGGTTTTCAGAACTGAGCAATATAATATCTGTTCTGCAGGAGATATATACTCTTTAGCTTCAAAGTCATTGGCAGTAATCAAATTCACTGGGGTACTCTGGCTATTAATTACCCAGGTAGGAAAAAGTACAACACGACGCATCTGAGAAAGCAAGCCAAGGAGTTGTGACTTATGTCATTCCTAAAACAAAAATACAGCTAAAAGACTGAAGCAATGGGAAGCTGTCATTATGCTTTTGTGAGGTCAGAGAGAGCAATAGCTCTGTGAGTAATTAGGCAGAATATAGTTCCTAATATTTTGAAAAAGCATAATAATAAAAATACCTGCTATGTTATTATTCAGAAATTGGAAAAAACATATAAATTTTGCAGGCAGGTGATGTGATCAAACTGTTAAAATCAATCAACTCAATAATAAAATATTAAGGCTTTACTCTGGGATTTTTAAAATTTACAATTTTTTACATTAACTGAATTTTTCAGAGAAAAGCCACTTTGACCCAAATCATTTAAATTCTTCATTTAAAGAATAATGAAAACAAGAGGTCAGGACTGCTTCAGAAGTCATTTTTTGGGGTTAGGACAGTATATTCATGCAAATGTCATTTCCTCAAGAGCAGTTTTCAGTCAATAGACATTTTCCAAAAATAAAAATTATTGTTAGCTATATTCTGGCTGTATAAGAAGCACAGAACCAACCCTGAAATTCTGCCAGGCAACCCAAAAGAACCACACAAAGGTACAGAAGGGAAACGAAGCACCTTAAGTGTCAGTAACTGAAAATGAGAGAAGAGGTTTGGATAATAGTGGCCAGGCTGGTGACTTAGATTAACCGCTAAACCCGCAAAGCAGGCACCATTTATGGGTTGTTTTTTTTTTTTTTTAATTCTAAACTGTTCTGCTGCTATGCAAAGCTTATTTATTTAAAACATTCCTGTAACTCCCCATCTTCATGTGAACAGTTGTGGAAAAGGATCCTCAGTACTGACCTACAGGACGAATGGGAAAACTTAAGTAAAACACTTTTTGAAATGTCAACCACAAGAGAGTAGTAAAGATGGTTATACCAGAAAGACTTCCATTAATTTTAATGAGATTTTCTCATGTGGAACCTTTACAGCATTCAGTCCAAAGGCTAAAGTGTAGAACACACCGCTGTTGGTAGCAATACTAAATATGTTCTCTACTGTTGTTGTACTATAAAGTAATGATGGGTGCATTTGATGTGGAAGTGATAGCTCTGGAGTTTACTTACTTTCTTTATTCACAGCGAGTTCCAGTCTAGCTGGCCCACTGGGCAAGTGGGGCTTTCCATCTCATCTACTGGAGCTGATGGCATGCATCCAAGATTTTGGGTATACTTGATTCCTCTGCCTGAATGATCCATTCACAATTGGGTGACCTGGGGATAAGGCTTAAAGTTTTACCTCTGGATCACTTCAGTCATCTCTAATTCTTTTTTTTTTTTCTGTAAACTAACTTAATTTGTTTGAGGAAACAACGAAAGAGATTCTACATTATTCATTGAAAAGTTGGAGAACTAACAGATAGTTCTCTTGTTGCTTTGAGGTACAGCAAACCACTAAAAGCTAAATATTAGCTGTCTGCCCTTGTCTTCTGACCTTTCAAAAGGTCAGAGTATATTTCAAAATAAAACATACCTGAGAATCAGACAGAAAGATCCAGGTTTCGTTGTGTGGAGGCCAAAATAGCTTCAAGGCTCAGAAAGATACTGTAGGCCTGCCTACGCTCTCAGTTGGTAAAACCAGAGCTAAATCCTATTACCAGATGTGGTCGGAGCAGTTGAGGATCTTCTGATAGGTCCAGAGGCATAAACTTGAACTCATCTGAGCTTTCGGGTGAGTAAAATTTCTGATCCATCTCCGGCCTTTCTTTTTGTTTCTGTATGATAAAAGGAGCTTTTTGTGAGAAGTTACAGGCTGTAGAAAAACACTTGAAAAAGAGTCCAGGTGAGTCAAGAAACAGGTAGCTAGTGAGTTAAATAAGAAGGGCACTGTACAAATTTTGGCAGTCCAAGGAGACAGAGTCCTATTAACTCCTTTCTTCCTTTTCCCATTAAGAACAGAGTGAGCTGGTAACATTGACCACTTCTAAAACCCCAACCTTCCAATATAAACTTTACTTTCCTGGATATTAGAGATAGAAATAATACATTCCTGTATGTATAATGGACTTTGGTTTTCAATATCATTTGACCTGCAATGTCTGCTCGCTAGCATGAAAGATTAAATGGGAAGGGTTTTTTTCCACCACAGTCTGTTTAAATGTTTGAACAGACTTAATTCACCTCTTCACTTGGTTGCACTTTCATAGCACATCCACCTGTCAGCTCTCTGAAAGGTGCCTCTCAGATTGGCCAACACGAACACAATCAAATCACATGGGGGAAAAATTAAAAACAAAATGCTGAACGAAATAAAAGACCTTTCAATCACACAATTGTGATTTAAATTTGTATGTATCCAAATATTTCTTTTGGTAAAGCCGTTCACAGTCCCATGTGCAAGGCAGCAATCAGCTGTTAACAGGAGATAAATTAAAGAATGGAAAATTATAACACATATTCCACCTGCATATTGGCTTTAACACAAACATCAATCATTTTCCAAGGTAATTAGTATTGTGTTGGCCTGCAGGGACCAGGCGAATGAAAAGGGTAAGATTTAATGCTCTATACAACATGCATAAACACATGCACATCCACACACATGCACGCACCCACCGCAAAGAGCTTTTTCACTGCTAAAGGCCTTGCTGTAAAAGCTCCCTGTGAACGTGACAAACCTCTTGAGAAAAATTTAAAAGCTAAAGAGCTGTATACTGATCACATTTATACAGAGGCAAACCCAGAATAACACCACTAATGTCCACACCATTTCTCAAAGTTCACACAGAAGTAAATGAAATCTGAATCTGGCTTAAAGTCCTTGCCAAGTTCTCAGGCAACAATACTTTCTTGATTAAGCAACAGGCTACAAAGAACAAGGAGCTATTGTCCAAGCAGTTGGCAGCAGACTGATTAATAATAGCACTAGCGGACATCTGAGACATGCTAAAAGTTATTGAATTCATTAAGCTAAATTCTGTTGCAACTTGAAATCACTAGGAGTCTTGCCACTGATCACTGTTTAGGCCAGCCTGTCATTATTTCCCTTATAAAATAGGCAATAAAGCTGCAGCGCCAAAGAAACACTGAAAACCAAAACCGGGCAGAACCTTAGGAAATACACTAGTTGTGAGACTCATTTTAGAAGCTGAGGATGGATGGAGAGCCTAATGGAAATGAGAGTGGAAAGACTTATGCTATAGTTCATGAGACACCCTTAACCCCAATGCGTTATTAGCTATTATAGTAGTACAGTCGTAACTGAGGGGTTTAGTCTTTGCAAACTACTTTTTGTTTGTTTTTAACACACACACACACATACCCACAGAAGTCCAATGAACAACTCTATGATCCCGCAGTCACTATAGGATGTTCTAGTATCATTTGGAGTCCATGCACAAAGGAAAAATAAAGCACCTTTCACTGTTGTAATTAAGCTTAAAGTGTCAGAAAAGGTTATACAAGGTATTATTTGGTAGCAAATATATGATTAGGGGGATGTCAGATAAATATTTTTAAGAGTTTCTACAGTTTTAATTCCTGTTTTCCCCATTTTTTTTCTCCTTTTGTTGTCATTCTAACTGGAGTCACAGATGGTTCCTGACCTGAAAACTATTAGAACCAGAAGACAGGATGCCACCATACAGCTACTTTCCAAACAACATCTCATCCAACTGGCCAGGTTTCTGGTGCTTTATCTGTGCTCACAGCAGGTGTCCAACTCCCACAGGCACTAGCCAGAATGAGGACAGACTGTACCCACAGTAGCAGTTAGAGAACCAGACACTGTTGTATCTTACTTTACTACAGGTCCTAGTTACAACGGAACACAGGGAGAAAACAAGAATACCTCTAAATGTTCTCTTTGTTGTGAATTATGGGAGGATTTTTACCTACCTGCCCACCTCAGCAGTGCTCAGCAGTAGGGTTTCCCAGGGAGTGGTACAGAATGAAAAATACACTTGCCTCCAGTGCATAGTAGGAGAAACTGAGGCACCAGCGAGGGAGTGATTTGCTGCCTGTTATTCAGCAGCTTGCAGGTTGGATGCAAGTTGTGACTATTATTGCTGTGGTGTTGTCACTCAGGCTGTGCCCTGTGCTAATTCAGAAGATGAAAATGAAGCTAGTCATTGAGAAACTTGCTTACACCTAGCACTTACAGTTGCAGAGCTAAACATGGGCTGTTCTCAATACAATAAGATTTGGAAACAAAAGCTAAAGAAGCAGAGGGATTTCTCACCCTCCTGACAACACTGCAGCCTGAAAATGAGGAAGATTTGCCCTTCAGCTATTGCTCTGGGATGATACAGGCTGGACATTAGAGATTAAACCGGGACAACTTTCCACTGTTATCGTCTAAATGACCTTTTCCGGCATCATGGAAGGAAAACAGATTGCCCAGATCAGAAGGCAAAGAGTTGGTGTTTCCTGAACAAATTAAACCCTCTGTAGGGGTACCTGAGGTAGTCCTCAAGTGTGAGAAGCAACACGGCCTCGTTCTTCTGGTAGTCTGTCCAGACTAACAGACAGGCCAACAAAGCTGGGAAGAAAGCTCTGCTGAAGTGATTAAACTGCTGTCAATACCAAAAATTAACTGCTCAGGGATAGCTTTGCATCTGCACACCACCACCATTGGAAGAAAAAACAACAGAGCAAAATCCACTTGGAGAAAGTGGCAGAAGGTCCTCCTGTTCACTTGCAGCATGCATGACAGCTGCTCTGGAAATGGTTCTCCACAACCAGTGTTACAAGCTCCTAGTCTTTGCCTGTTATTATTCAGAATCCACTAAAGGAAGCAGTTGGTAGAGTAAAGGAGGACTAAGAGACTGGGACTGCAAAATTTGTGAGGAGGAAAAGCCTGGAAAAGATCACGTGAGGAGATCAGTGTGAGTGATGACAAGATAGGGAAAACAGAGGTTTAACCAGGATCTCAGGCATGCATTGGCTGACTGATGGCCTCAAGACAAGAAGCTGATGGAAAGCGATGAAACTGCACAAGGAGTTCGAAGCCTGGGCCTGAGAAACATCTTCAGGGAAGCAGGCAGCAGCAGGCCAGAGGCGGAGGGAGAGCAACTGCATAAGGAGGTTAAGAAAAGAGACAAGGGGGAAAAGCTAAGATTGAGCCCAGTTATAGAAACAGAGCAGGGAGAATGTGAGTTACGATCCTACACGTTGCTGTTCTTCCTGCATTTCCCCATTGGGGAGCCAACAGTTGTGTAATTTATGCATCCTTTTAACCCCCTTGGAGGTCTAGTGAAAAAGAAATTGTGCACAAATGAGGTCACTTTTTCCCTTCTTCCAGGGCTCAGGCTGTTGCTAGTTGATTCTTTCCTCCATAAAGAAATGACACCTATCCAAAACATAGGGCAGTGTCTAGCCTTTGCTGTTGGGCTTGGTCAGCTTGTGGAGATACCGATGATAAATTCAGAGATTCTAAGAGAGATGAGACACAGAAGTAGACTTATTCAGAAGCACTATTTCTCACTGAAAAATCAGGAACAGGTGATAAGGAGACTGTGTGTGGAGGATTTTTGTTTGTGTTCTTTTCTTTGGCTTTCATGTTTCTGTTCTTGAAGAAATCTTTGGAAAATAGCAATTTATTCAGAGCCTGTCACATCGCTGACTGGCTGCTGCTGCTATCAGGACATACATCTTATTTCTGTTGAGCTGGTTTGACAGACAGTTGTAAGGTTTCTCTGCTTTATGTCTCAGCTCCAGGAGACATCCTTACAGAAACAGAGCATTCTATCTATTCCACTTGTGGCTAACAGATTATTATTATTTGTTTCTTATCCCAAACCATCAATACTTGGCAGTCTGTCCTGAGCCGCCCGGCTTACATTTCTTTCCCCTGTTTGCTAGATGAGCTTTGCCCTGTTATTAACTTCATTTTTCTGCACATAAAGCTGACTGCTGAGGCTCTTTGGGACATTGCTGTCAAAATGATTTTTCAATAAAAAGCATTGTTTCTACAAAATTGAAATTTTTTGCTGGGAAAATGGAATGAGGGCCCAGCACACAACCTGCCTCAGGGGGCCAGGGTAGCTCATGGGATATATCACTCCAGAAATGTATATCTGCATCCTAGCTCACGGGTCAGCTGTCACTATGCGGTGTCCCACAATAGCAGGTATTGGGTGGCAGATAGCAAGGAGGCAAACATACAAAAACAAGAGGGACTAAGGGACGTGCAAATTATATTTCTGTGGGACTCTGCTGCTTCCTCTGAACAAGCAGCTTAAGATTAAACCTTCATTAAGGTGAGATTTCGGCATTATTTAACAGATGGTTTTGGGATGAAGGAAAGGAATCTGTGATCTAACTTCAAGCCATTTAACCATATTTAAATAGTGGCAATATTGTACCATTAAGCCCTGATATACCCAGAGTGTGATAGCTCAGACTGTATATTATGCAAGCGTGGTCATATTGCTTAAAATCAAAACATGGTTTTGTCTTGCTTATATATCCTTTTTAAAGAAAAAAAAAAAAACAACATTCACTAGGCACATTTTTAACCTGCTTTATGATTAAACTGAATCCTGAGATGTTTTCTGCAGGGGAAAAATTATGACTTTGCATGTCTGACGAGTCTCAAACATATTGTGATCTTGATGGTCTCACCCTCCAGGACCCTGTAAGAACTTGTCCTTTTACATGCTTCAGAGTCAAATGGGGTCAAGGAACGATCCAGGAAAAACCCTTCACTACAGCCTCATCGCTGTTGAATCCCTTCTGGCAACACCGAAAGTCACAGCAAGAAAGAGAATTACGGTCACACTCAAGGAGGCCAGTGCTCTTTTGTAATCAAGTCCTCCATTTCCACTGGTTTAACAGTGCCCAAGGAGCCTCAGTCCATGCTCTCACAGACAGGCAGACAAGAGCCCCTCTACAAAGCTGGCCGAGCCCCGTGAGAATGGCATGTTATTTTGCCCACAGCAGATAGAGATAATCAAAGATCATCCTACTTATTTTCCCCTCTCCTTATTTAGACTGAGAGGTTTTCATAGCAGGGAGGTATTTTGTTCGTGCTGTATAAGTGCAGGATGTATTCAAGTCACTTTTCCTGTGTGTTACACCAGTCCTTTCTTCCTCTAAGCTTTCATCCCTGAAGGAGGTCCTGTCAAGCTCAGGGACAAAACACTATGTCAAGGAAGTTTGAACAACTGCTTCTCTTTTCTTCTCCTGGGCTGTTGCTGTATTTGACTCACAGACATATTTTAAATAAATTATTAAAAAAAATTTGATGTTATGTTTCAAAAGGATTAAAGAAAGTGATAAGTGGCTTTGGGACTTTTTTTCATCTGCTTTTGGTAAGGCAGAACTTTGCTGGTGGTGTCCTTGAGGGTATTTTCTAAGACCAAGGTCCCAGAACATTCTCTTGACACCGTCTAAGGAAGGGAAAAGAGACCAAAAACACGGCTGGAACTGCACTGCAGAACTGTGGATCCAAAACAGTTCCCTCCGCATTACAGTATCCACCTCTTGATTCCTCTGGTGGCTTTCCATGCCTTCCCAAGCAGTCATGTACAGCTTCCAGTTTCAGGCAGTGCATGGCACTAGACATGCAAGCATAGTCTCACCAAAGTCAAGTTTCCTGAGGAGGCCAGCTGGCAGTGCAGCTGCCCCTACACCCTACCCCTACACACAGACAGACAGACACACAGACTCTCTGGCGTGCCTAGTGGGTCACACAAGGTAGTGACCACACGCACTGTTGCACCCAGCCTAGGCCTAACATAACAAATAACTTGACTGCCTGAAGAAACAGAATTAGCACTAAGGAAAAAGTTACCCGAAGCCACAATACCTGGATTGTAAATGCTGCTTAATCTATATTTTCACAAAAAGGAAGAGAAAGGCTGGTTACAGTATTGCGGCACACTCACTGCCCCCCAGCTACTCTGCCCATGCCAAACATTAGCCACTTTTTGCTTTCTGAACCTCAATCCAACATTTCTGCTGGTATTACCATTGCCTTTCTTGGAGTGGATATTCTTTTCTACAGGACTGTGTTTCAGTTCTCAAATCCATTCCTTCATTTCTCAAAAATAAATTCTAGACATGAATAAGATCTCTGTGGGGTAGGGAGTGCAAGAAACTTTGTCAAACTCACTGAAAGTGCTGTCAGGCAGGGAATGCTGGAAGAGATGTTACGTGATCTCCTTGCTAAGGTTGTTGAAAATAAGCCTAGTCTGGTAAAGAACTTCTGTGCCCTGCCGTGGATTTCCAACCCCACCCTAGGAGAGAGGATAAGGGACACTGACCAACAGCTGGTCACTTGCAGTAGTCTCACCTCCCATCCCTGAAAAAAATAGGCCTTGATTTTCTCATACCCCGCACACATATGCAACAAAAAAGGACTTCACTGAGAGGTTCAAATTAACAATTTATTTGGACTTCACTCACAGGTCCAATATGCCACTGTTGCAGGTTCTATAGGTATAATAGCGAACACACCATTGTAATTTAAAAGCAATTTGCGGAATACACTATTAGAACCTGCAAGTAGTCCCAAAAAGTAACAACACAAACCACAAGTGTGTTAGATATTAATATCTTAAAAGAGTGTGCTAATCACAATTTTAATAATCTTAATTAATCCATATATCATACAGATGTTTCTTAATCACCATCTCTCTCTGGTAAGGTCACTCAATCCCTGGGAAACTTGTACAGTGTCCTGGACAAGGTGGGGACAATTCTCCTACAGGCCAGCTGTATCATTTGAAGATTCCCCGCCTTTCTCCCCAGACCTTATGGTTTATATTTCCTGATTCGATGAGGGTACAGGGTTATGACTGTGTGGATTACACTATCTAGAATATTTACCTCTGGTAGTGTGATGGTTGCTGAACTTCTGTTGCTAATATTGTGATGTCTACCACTCAAAGTCATGGGAATGGTGGTGGGATGGGACTCAGGGCATTCTGTTTGTTAAGGGAGTTTGATAAAGTTGGATTCAGTTTCTGTTCTTATTGTGATGCAATCTTGAGACAACCCCGTTGTCTCAACCCCAACAAGCCGTTTTTGCAGCTCCCCCCAAGTTATCTGTGCACAGACAAGGCAAGGTGGAGATGAAGCTGAGTGGGATGACAACTCCCAGCATCTCACCTCTTGTGCTCTGAAATCAGTTTGGCTGGGTGCTCCCATACAACATATTAGCAGATACTTTGATCATCATTTCATTCTACCTCTCCTTCACTGTGAACCACTCTATCTGTGAACAGGGGCTAACAATAAGCCTTCACATTAGAGATTTATTTAGAATTAGACAGAAATAAATTAATGATAATCTGTGAAAAGTATGGTCAATCTAAAAGAGCATTAAAAAAAAAATCACTTCATTGCTAGAGCAGGATTTGAAGGAATTTCAGGATTATGCAGAAAATGACACATAATGCTGCAAGACAAACAGAATAAAATTAAAATCCTGAAAAGTACTCAATATTACTCCATGGACTGAATAAATCAAAGCTTCCACAGGAAAAAAGATACACTCCCATACAGTCAAAAAACATAATATTGTACTGCTATTACACACAAAGGTAGCACCTGGAGTGTCCTGTTTCTAATGCCTAATTTTAAAACAGTAGGTATGTACAGGAACTCTCCATAGCTTCCCAAAAAACAAAAGAGGGAGAACTGTTTCTAAATATATTGACTTTAAACATGGAAGAAAGAAAAACATGGTCCATGGTACTACAAAATGGTACAGGACCTGGAGCGTGTGAAGAAGGTGAGCCTAAGGAAAAGCTCACCAACAGCTTCACAAGCAAATTAATCTTACTTCTTCTGGTAACGATAAACCTTCAAACAATACTACATCCAAGACTTAGCCCATTATCATCAATAGGATACTATGCATTGACTTCAGAAGACCAAGCAGTGTAATAAAGAGTAAAGGGTATTTTTAGTGAAGAAAAGAAGAAAACTTCCTGCCAAGAAGACCTACCAAGACAGAGATCTGCAAAGTTGTAGTGCTCCTTCTCCGAGGTTCTCACACAACAAAAGATGCCCAATTCTGATTCTGACAGATCCAACATTGCCCTGTAATTTAAAAGCAAGTGAAAATCAGCATTAATTAGTCTGTATTAGTCAAAAGATATGCACGGTAAGAAAAAAAATACTATAAACCCATTTAGTAGAGCACCCTTCAGGGTGAGATTTCTGCTCACTTTCACAGAGTACTGTTGACAAGAACAGTTAACAATACAATTTAACAAAGAACCTACAACAATACATGGATTTTCAACTAGAGTCATGAGAAACATCAGTTAAATGTACTTTAAACCAGCTCATTATTTACATCATACCCTGCTTCCAATATTCCTTCAGATAGCCATTGTCATTAGTGGAACTGTTCTGACATACTTTAATATAACTCTCAAGCAGTTATCTTCTAATTTATATATATAAAATTTATTTCATATAAATTATAAATTATAAATTTATATTCATAATTTATTTTATATGTATATATAATTTATAGACCAACACACCTCTTCTATGAGATGGGAAGGAAGCAGGAAAAAATTCAGCTCTCCTGCTTTAATCATTTCATCACCCAAAACTGCACGCAGAAATCAAGATGGGGCCACACCAGTGCAGTACAGAATGGGACAATGATCTCCCTCCACCAGCCAGCTCTGCTGTGCTGGAAGCACACCCCAGGACACTGTTGGCCCTTTTGCCTACAACAAATTAGGCATTACAATTGATAACAGAATTATGTTCTGAATCTGGAAGTCAGCTAATCAATACACATACCTTGTGTTTAGGAATAACCAAACAGGTAGGGAAAAAAAATTAGACATTTTAGATTTATTGCCCATATTGTCATGACAATATAAGTCAGATTTACTGGAAAGAAAAGCAGTGAGAGGGATGGAAGGGCCTTGTAAGTATAATTTGGCCATCAAATCTGTACCTGGCATTTGAACACATGCACAGATGCTTCCTATACTACACAGGGAAAAAAAATTAGAAGTTCTTATTTAAATCTCTGACTGCCTAGTGAGCAATCTCTTCTAGCTTGAGCAACCGGTTGCATTTTTTTACAACTGGAAGATGAGAATTCTACACCAAGTATCAACAATAGCTTCCAAACATCCTCACTGTCACATAATGATAACGGTGAACTTCCAGTTGCTGCATTTATTTGTAAACCCAGCCTCAAAGCCTAGGTTTATCCTGCCAGGACATAAAGAAGAAAGAAGTGAAAGAATTGGTAGGAGATTTGTTTGTGCATCATACTCCAAAAGTAAAAAGCAGAGGGAAATATTTCCTTCTCCTTCCCAACCTGACACATATAATAGAGTGTTTTGATGCAGCTCTGTATGGCAGCTCTGTTCAAGAGAGTGAAGCTCAGACACTGAGATGAGAACTGCTTCAGTTCCACAACTAAAGTGGCTGGCACGTGAAGGTCTTAAATGTCAGAGAGAAATCAGCAGTCAGTCTTCAAAACTGAGGAGAAAATTCATAGTTTAAATGATATCTTACCCAGTAAGGCTTTGTATGAATTAGGCAGGATTATTTTTTTTGTAGTAATTAAAAAATTTCACTCTTGCCAAAGCAATCTGAGAATCACCGCCTAAACTGGACTTGGATAACGTGGTGGTATAAACACAGACGCCCTTGGAACTGGGTTAACATTAGGTCAACTATCCTACCACAACCATTACTCTTCCCACAGGGAGACACAAGCATTAACGTCGAAAGAAAATGGTTTGTGTAGACAGACTTCAGCATCCAATTTACACCAAAGTCACTGGTTTGCCCATAGAAATCTGTTCTAGAAAGAAGTTTACATTTTACCAAGGCCTCCAACATTGTTTGACCCACCATGCTTGGTGCATTCATACATGCATAAGCTCTGGAATAAATTGTTCGTAACCCTTTTAGCTCTGGAAACGGAGTCCAGAAAATGGACACTAGGCTTGGTCAGCAACAGTATGTGGTGAAAGAGAGTGTACACACACACACTCACACACATACAGAGGTATTCCATGCATCCATCGGGATAACCACTGCTAACGCAAGAAGCCTTGTACCACTGGCTATGTTAGTGATGACCCCATAAAATCATGCTGTTTCTACCAGAGCCTTTTCAACTGTGCTCCTGAAACAGCTCATCAAAGAGTGCACCAGCATCTCCATTACTTCGTTGCTTTAAATCAAGATTGCCTGTACAAAAGGGAAAGAAAAAGCACATTATAGTTTAAGCACAGGTTATCAGTCTTAAGATAGAAATTACTGGCTAAAATTTGATGGCCTGCTACAGGTCAGATTAGATGATCATAATGATCTCTTCTGGCCTTAAAAGACTATAAATTTTTAATAAGAAGTGAATTTAAATTAAACTCTGTCTTGTCTTTTTTATGCTGCTGCATTAAGATGAATCATAATGATCTGTTATAGAAAATATTTCAACAAAATCTTACAGAATAAGTCTTGAATAGAGCAGGCCCCAAAATGCCCTGTGGACAGGCCCCAAAATGCCCTTCATTTTTTAAATGTTATCCACCTTATAAAATCTCTCTCTAGCCCAACTTAAGCCTGGATATTCATAACTCAGTACACCTAATATTGCACTACATACATGAAAGAGTAAATGAGAAAAGAAGCTGCTATGTGAAATTTCCCAGACCACAGCACCTACGAGATATTTGCAGCTTACTGGGCAATGTATATTATTTGCTCCTGCTTAATGATCCCATAAGCAGAGAAAGGGCATTTCCTTGACTCTGAAGCCTTGCAAATCTCTCAGCCTGTCGGTGGATTTGCTAAATTAGATGAGGTCCCCAAAACGTTTTATCTCTGAAGTCAAACACCGGCACATTTCTTAAACTAACACGAAGGCCACGTTCTGTGTCAGAGTAGAATAATGAGGCCAAAGAATTCACAAGAACAGTTTGTAGAGGAGATTGGCAATATCTCTTAGCATTTTGCCCTTTTCCCACCCATCTTTTTCTATGCAGTTGCATCATGTTTAATTTTTCACACTTCCTGCCCTGTCATTGGTTTTCCATGCCATCTGTGACTCTGCTTTCCCCTCTGCTCTTTCCCATGACAGACGACCTAGGTTGAAAAAGGAAACCAATAAATTCTGCACTTCTGTCAGACTTTCAAACCCACAGGACTTAAGTGAATTCTAAATTGGCTGACCACAGAATGGACAACAATCCATTAATGTGTGCATATTCCTTCTGGAAACAATGCTTCATCTATTCAGCTTTTTAGCAGCTCCAGGAGCATCTCCAGTGACAGCCATGATCATAGCCACTGTGTAGTGAAAGAGCATTAACAGCATTTTACATTTACATTTTCTGCTGCACCCGAGAATTTTTTAATTTAATTTCAATTCTCATTACATAAGGTCTGATCGAAAGTAACAAACCTAAAAGGAAAGTGATCCCATTTAATTGTAGTGCTTGGTTACACTTCATTTTTAAAGGTTGCTTTCACTTTATTTTATATAACTGGTATTTTTTTTTATGACAAATAGTAAGGGGGTTTCATTAAAATCCTACTCAGCAACTTGGTACGCCTCACTACCAGAAAGTGCACACACAGAAGGAATTATGGGCTTCATTTATCTTTCCCTTTTTATCAGCCGTGTGTTACGTTAAGAAACTCACTTATTCTGAGTGGTTTTGGCTCAACTTCTTTTGGAGCTGGCATATGGTACATTGCAATGATGGATCATTGTGTAGTACTGCGGTGCTGTGACAAGGGGATGAATAGCAAATGAATAAGTGTCTCTGGGAAAGGAAGACCAAAATATGCCCAGTTTAAGGCTAATTACAATAGTGCTTATCACTGAAGAGTTGTGAAATATAGACCAAGACCATAATGACAAGCAGCCTGGCTGTTACAGATCACACACTCCTGTCATTAGCAAAAGAGACATAAACCTCAACATGCATATAAAGTGAGTAAAATTATCTTCATTTTGTAGACAATTTAAGACACAGTGATTAAATAACTCAAGTAATGGCAGAGTCAGGAATACAGTGCCAGGGCCCTCACTCTACACCCACTGATCTAAACCCTAGGACACTGGCCGGAGATGGTAACAAGACTCCAACCTGACAGGAATTAAGACATCCCATAGCTTCTGCTGGCAAGCAGGGTTTGGAGGAGCTTGGCACTTGCATTCCAGTGCAAGAGGTGGTTCCTATCAATCCCTGTGCCTGCTCCACTGCTAATGCAGTCGTTATCGTCATGACCACTTCTTTCCTCTCTTTTGATTCCTCAGCTTGATAGTTATCTCTTTAGGTTATGCTATATATTTCAAAAGGCAGAAACATCATGGCTTGTTCCACGGGGAGGACATTGCATGGTCAAAAAAACAAAGATAGGATTTCTGCATGTTACCTCTTGAACAAAACTCTGCTGTTATACAGCCAAACAATCTCACTCAGTGTTCCTATCTTGTAAGGCAGAACCATGTAAAAAACAGAATTAGTGCTACTGATCTACTACTGGAAAGGGAGAAGAACAAGGAGCAAATAGATTAAAAAGCCTACATCCTACCCTTTGTGAGAACTGAGATGTAAAAATAGGAGCAATAATGGATAACTGAACAGATGGGTTATTATCTTCATTGAAACACAGCATTTCCTCAAGTGAATGGCTCTACTGGTTGATCAAGATTGGCACTTTGCTCTCAACAATGAAGAAGAAAAGAAAAAGGAAAGAAAAAGGAAAGGAAAGGAAAAAGAAAGGGAAGGGAAAGGGAAAGGGAAAAGGAAAGGGAAAGGGAAAGGGAAAGGGAAAGGGAAAGGGAAAGGGAAAGGGAAAAAGAGAAAAGACACAGCCATTGAAAAATTATCACTGGTATGTGATGGTAGTTCATACTCATTTTTTTGAGTCAAGGAAGGCACATATTCTTGCAATTTTTCCAGTGAAATTTGGTTTGAAACCTGATCCTACAACCACAGGTAATTTTAAATCCCATCATCAACAAACTCAGAACTTGATCTAAACAAACCTTGATTGAAACAAAGCATCAAAATCTAAGCAGAGCAGACACAGGCAAAATCACCACAGATGTTGGTCCTCAGCTACTAATCCTGAAGGAAGATATTTACCCGTTGTCCCTATGTATCCAAAGCATAAGTCTTCCAGGAGGACCCTATGAAAGAAAAATATTTCCTGCCAGCTTCAGTTTTCCCTCGTGCCAGCAGAGACGAGAGATACAGAAAGTCAGGATATGGGAAGCAGAGGCCAGGAAACAGAACTTGTTTTGATTAAAAAAAATGCAGTGCCAGAACAGGGGAACTCTTTTCTACAGGTTATCTCACTCTCAGAAACAGGCTGATCCAGCTGGATGTAATTACCCTAAGATTTTTCAAGAGTTTGGAAATGGAATGAAATTTTGCCATGGTTCATTTTGATTTCTAACCGGACCAAGGAGCAATTTGAATCATTTTGTATTTCTTCACATTGCAAAAACCTTCAGTAACAGTGTTGGAACTAATTTTATTCCCTTAATGATGTTTACACTGCATCAGCATCCCAAGGCCAGACCTATCACTTCCTACTGACTTAGGGGTGGAGGGGAGCGTGGGTAATGTTTCATCAAGACATCTTGTATAACGTAACAATTTTTTTCTATTTGTGTACACAGAAAAAGTCAGGTTGTGGAGCTGTTAAATTGGATTTTAAATGCTTTGACAGATGTTACATTTTAAATGGGATTAACCTCTCTCTTCAACCTCCAAAGTCTGAACAAATTATTAAATATATCCTACAAGGATACCGACAACAAACAGTTAGAATCCACCAGGTGAAAACTTCAGTGCCCTAGCCTTAAGCAATGCACAGCTAGACAGGGAGCAGAGAAGAAAAATAGCATGGATAATTATGAAATATATTAATAGACTCAGCCAGGAACAAAATTACCATGCTCCATTAAGAAGATGCGAAGGCATGTGACAGCAAACTGCGATGCGCCAGGTGTAGGATGGGAAAATCAGAAGAGTGGTATTTCTTCAAGAGCAGAAGCCCCAGGGAAGAAATCATCCTCTTCTCCCATAAGCTTCTGTCAGACTCCCAGACAGTCTGCTGGGAAATTTATCTTTCCTACCTATCTAATTTTTCTCTCTTGTGACAGCAGAAGGAAGCCCTGTGGAGGGAGCTTGTATTTAAGATTGATCAGAAAACAATACTTTTTTCTGTCAAATAACCCAGGTTTTGAGAGGAGTATTCATTGCACATTGAGAGAAGGTGTGGATTTTCAGTTATTTTAGATGGGGTGGTGGGGGTGTGTACGTATTTAGGATTTTATTGATGTTTTAAACATTGCACTTTCCCAGAACATCCAATTGCGCATGCATTAGGTCAGCTGCATGGATTTGCGAGAACTTCACATTTCAGGCATGTCCTAAGCATCAAGCTGCTGGCTGCACTGACAAGAGCTGGTGGTTCACTCTTCTACTGTGATCTTACCCAAATTCCACATCAGAAATTTTCTTGAAAAGAATGCAGTCAAAACTCATATATTTCTATGAAGAAGCTCAGTTTCATACCGAGTTCTCTAAAAAAGAAAGAAAAAAAGATATTTAGCTCAAAATTTCCTGTTTGGTCTTCTCATGGACGAAACATGTCTTCCTTTTCAATTGCTACAAGATAAATCTCTGCCCCCAACAACTTCCACACCTCTGTCATAGGCATTTCCAGCCAAATTCAGACAAAACAGGGCAAAGGCTATCACTGCCTTGAAAATCCCACTCTATGCCTTCCTTTCTTTCTTCCTCTTGCTGCTATTGCCAGAGACAAATGATTTAAAGAGCTGTATTTGTTCACAGCAGGTTGAAAATCTCTTCTTAAAAACAACAAAACAGAATAAACATTAAGGGAAATAAAACCCAGAACATAACCTCTGCATCACTGCTGTTAGCATCCTCTGTTTTCATTCTTTGAGCTTCTCAAGCTTTGTCCTCTCTTCCCCAATTCTGCCCAAAAAAGGTGCTGCCCTTCTCAAGCATAACTCATTTAACCTCACAAAAAGGGATCTGTATTTATCTCTGTTTTAAAAATGGCAAGCAAGCAGGAACAAAAACCATAAAGACAGCATTTCTGAAATATCCAAGCAATACAACAGAGGGTTGATCATAGCCAGCTTCATTAGCAGCAAGTTGTTCTCCTTACCAGAAGGGTGTAGGGTAAGCTTAGTAAACAAAGGTTCACACTCACTGCCTGGCCTCACCACAGGCTGTCCATGAAGATCAAGAAGTCCCTGAGCCCTGTAGATGTGACAACTACCTCTTCCAGGAGTGCCATTAGGTAGAGAGCAGAAAAGGAGAGAGGACCTTACGCATCTGTGCAGGGAAGCAAAGAGCTGGAGAAGATACAGGGATATCCATCAGACTGCAGGAATGGCCTTCACGTCTGGATGGAAATCAGGTGAGAGGCATCAATATACTCTAACTGAAAAGCTATGTCTGTATACACAAACTACATTTCCAGTCAATAATGTGTTTCATATCTTTTTCTAGCACTCATGAAGTAAAAAAAAAACAAAACTTGCTACCCATGAGATGATGCAGTTACTCCACTAGTTCAAAGTGGTGGGAATTAAGCCATGCCTATGATCTACAATAAGAGTGTTACCCAGGTTTTGTAGAAACCAGGCAATATCAAATATTAACCGTTTAACAAAGGTAGTAAAAATTAAAACAATTAATTTGTACTTTTTCAGAAGCTTCTCATCAGAAATTCATCTGATGGCATTCATATTTCTGCTGGCAGGCTGCCATATGATTGGTGTTATGGGGAGTATATTCATATGAGTGCCTGAAAAAAACCACAAATTATTGACTTCAAAATTAATTTAATTGAAAAACTGCATTTTGTTTCATGTTCAGGCTTTGGACTATTGTCTTCTCTGAAGTGTGTAGCACTAGCTATTAAAGTGCTAGGCTTTAAGAATATCTACAGTTGATAGAGTTAAGGATGAGAGAACATTTTCTGATTACAAAAAAAGTTCAGGTCATCTAATTTTAAAAAGGATAATGTAGATAACCAAGTATCCAATTTTAAGATTCAGTTCCCATACGGGAATAAAAATTCCCATGAAGAGCCATAAGATATTTGTTTTTACAAAAGACTTGAAAAATCCTAATAGTCAAATTCATTTAAGAAGCGGTACCGTAGAAGAAATTTTGCAACAGGAAAAGGGTCTTCATTTGTAAAATAAATTGTTGCTCATGAATTGTTCGTCCAAAAGAATTTCCATTTTGAGTAACTGATTTGATTTTTTTCTCACTCTCCTGTGTTCTTTTCTTCTCCCTCTGCAAAGAAGAAAAAAGTTTTCTTCCTTTTCAGACAGGAAAATATATAAAGTCAAGACTGTTTATTACTTGGCATGTACCAATTTGAAAAACAAAACAAAGGAATGTGTTTTAAAAACAATAAATTTTTGGTATGTTTACCCCTTGCATAAACAAACAGAGCTGGAGTTTGCAAAAAATATTAAAGTTAATTTAAATTGCAAATCTGACCTTATTAAAATGGCTTTTCAGAGAGCTATAAACAAACAGTGTGTGAGCTGGTAATCTAGCCAAAATAACAGAACACATTCTCAACGAGCATTATAATTAAAGTAAGAAATATGGTTTTTCACAGTTCTGAAAGTCTCAGAAGGGGAGAAGGACTGGGGACAATGTTTTAAGGAAATCTCAAGGTTGGGGGAAAAAAAGCGTTCCAGTTGGATGTCTCCTTTAAGACTTCTTGGGACATTTACTCTTTCAAACTCAAAATAAATTCTGATGAACAGCTTGAAAATGTTACTAAGCACTTACTAATTTAATGTGTTTTGAATACTTTTCTCATACAGCTACTACATTGCCTCTTAATGTTTGAAGCACAACCATTAAGAATTACTGCATTTTCTGTGAGAATAAAAATGGAGCAATTAAGACTGTGCTTGTATATGCAATGGATGTAGAGAGCTAATAAATTTCAGAATTAAAAGCCAACAGATAAACTGGGCTGGTTTCCTGGTTTATGGAAAATCTATACCTGAAAGTCTATTTAAACCAGTGTATTGTTAGCAAGCAAATTGTTTCTTTTTACTTAGAAAAACAATACAGGCTGCAGAAGATCAGGCAAATTAGATGGAGCAGAGGTGAAACTCAACAGGGTACTTCTACCCCCAAAAAAAGTCTTAAATGATTATGACTCTCAGTGAGCATAAAGGAATACCAGCTCTCCCTGTGTAGGCGTTCTCTGATCAAAGACATATTTTTATTCATGCCCATATTGGAACAGTCTGCTTGTACATTTATTTGAAGTTGCTTTAAAATACATTATAAACTGAAGGCAATACATTTAAGTGAGTTATTTAACTGTATTGTCAAGAGTTCATTCTTAATTTGAACTCAGCGCATCCAAAAAGATCATGGTCAAAAACTATTCTACAGATAGGAAAGGAGGAAACCAAAACTAAAACGGACAGTGATCATCTATGGCTCCCTTCATGGGGTTGCAAAGAAGTAGAGAATATCTTTTTTTGAGTATCTATATGGGGATTGTTAGTATTTTGTAAGGCTGGATTTGATTGTCAGCTGCTTTCCCATTTAATTGGAGCACACAGGGAGGGAATAGTGGTGTACAGCATCAAGGGGCTGTTTCTCATGGCTTCACAAGCACAAAACCTCCTAAAACTCTCTGACAAGCAGAGACTCGCATTTCTTCAATATCTAGAGCTGTGCCTGCCAAGCACAGCCTCTGATGAAAGCGCCGTCAGTCCTTCTTGCTGTAGCAAAGGCAGAACAGCAATTCTTTGCAGGGCCTTCTTTCATGTCAGGGTGGTGCCTAGTTCTACTCATGGCCATCTCAGGGCTTTGAGGCAGTTTGCAGATCTCTGGGGACGAGCACTCACAGGAGTCTTCTCCCTTTCGCTGCCTCTGCTTGGGATGAAACCATCAGATTTCCAGAGACACACCCCACCGTTGGCAGCAATTTGGCACTTTCCCCATCAGCATGAATTAAGTGCCAAAGCAAAACAGGAAGAGATGAAATGAGAAAAGATAGCCAAATTATTAGACATCTTGAAAAAAAAACTTATCGGGCCTGGCACATAACCTGGATTAGGTTTGTGGCAGGTGTCTTTTTGCAAAGGCATTCCCAAAATTACTTCATGTGCTGCAGGAGTCTGAACAAAAGTAACCAAAAGTGTTTGTTTGAATCGTTCCTTTCACTGGGTACTTCTTTTTGGCCTCAGTCATCAGCTTCGTTTACCTCTGTGTTCTGGTTTGAGGTAAAGTGAACCAATTTCTCTTTTATAATTTTACTTTTTTTTAGCTGGGCCTCTTCTAACTAAACTCTGAAATTAGCAGCATATTGTCCAGAAACTGTTCGCTCTTACAGTTATAAGACCTGATTATACCAAGGGATGGTGCAGAGAGGCCCTTGGTTGTACTTATTGCTATAACAACCAAGGTCAGGTAATTTCATTATTTGCCCCATTGGAGCATCAGAAATGGAAAAGTGTCGAGGATTCAGACAGGACAGGTGACCCATAACTGACCAGCTGGGGTATTCCATCCCACCCACATCACACTCAGTATAAAAGCTGAGGGATCAAAGGGTCAACTCTCTTTTTTGATGGCTAACTTCCAAGGAGGACCCTGTCTGTTCGTCTGCCTTTGATCCCAATCCGAGCATTCCTGACTCCAGATCTGCAATCCACTCCTGTCAGTCCCTGAGTCCAGTCTGAGACTTTTCCTGATGCTTGCTGCTGACAGGAACTTGGGAGCTTGATACTGTTTTCTATATACTGTATATTTTATTATTTTTCCATTTTTTTCTTTTTAATTTTTTATTTATTATTTATTATTTATTGTATTATTATTATTTATATTTTCATTAAAGTAGTTTAGGGGTTTTTTTTCTAACCTCCTAAATTTCTTTAATCCTTTCTTCTCCTCTCTTTTTCTGGGGGGGAAGGGGTCATCATCTGTCTTTCTGATTGGTCAAAACCACGACACTCTGAACTAAAAAATGAGCCATTTCCCTCTGAAACAACAAGGCAGCACAGAACAGGAAGCTAGAAGCTATACGGCTGCAAAAATAGCATTTTTTTTTTAATAACTAAGGTGGTTTATTTCCCAGGATCCTTCTCAGTTTAGGCTTCAAATCTTCCATCAGCCACATTCAAAACCTCGAATCCTGGGTTTACAGGATTATACGAGTAGGATGAACGTGCATTTGCTTCCTCTACTCTTTTGGGTACTGATCTTGGATCTACTTCAACTGAGACTGGAGCCTGCCCTCTCTGTGTGAGGCCCCAGTTAAATTCTGAGCTGCAGTTCCTCTGGTCTGCTTCTCAGGTCCCGTCATCTACTCTCTCTTCCACCTCACCCATAAGCACACTATGAAGTGTTGGCTATCAGGCTATGACTGTGGGCTATCAGATTACACCAGGCTTTTGGTTACTTCCAACATAAAAGCAACAGGGATCGTAGTTTGGTGAGATGCATCATCTGCATAATATTATAAATAAAAAAAAAATTAAAAAAAAAAAAAATCAAAGTTACTGAGTGCTAACAGTGAATTCAAAAAGTCAAGTACCTACCACGTGACAAAAGAGCTAAGACTCCTGCCTAGCTCCTTATGCTATAAAGTCTGCCTGGATATTCCTCTCCGTCTGGAAAAGAGTCTTCAGTTCCTGTTGGCATCTGAACAAATACAACCCCCTTTTCAGATCAAGGATAAAGCAAAGAAATGGTAATTTAGAACAGACACCCCCCCCTCCTCCCAAGTCTTTGGCTGAGAAAGGAGAGAGCAGCAGATGCACACCAGTGCCAGACATTCAGGAATGTGAGCCATGTGGGGATAGATCCAGGGACTGGGATGGAGAGGAAATGTAATGGGAGCCAAAGCCTCAGTCAAGGAACTTGGCATATACAATATTATGAGGGAAATGCAGCATAGGAGAGTATTTTCCATACTATAGCAGATGGAATGATGGTTATGGAAGATACTGTATTTCAGGGGATGACATTACTAAGAGAAGCCATCATCCAACTTTAGCTCTCTTTCCTTCAAAACTTTTTTTGACACGTTACCAGATGAATGTGAAGTAGCCCAAGCAGGAGCAGTGATTATTAGAGAGAAGGGCAGAGGGGGAGGGGAGATAAAAATATTCAAAATTAGGTCTGCAGGTATGATGGATGTGATGACACAAACTGTCACACCAAGGCAGCTCTCAAAGTTAAACTGATACCATTACTGCCCAGACAGCTCTGATGACAAGCCTCAGAAGCCATACACAGTAAAGGAGTGCCTTAGTTACAGCAGTCATCAGGCTTTTGCATTCATTACGCACAGTAAAAGTGTTGAGATCTGAAGGGAAAGCACCTTTATTTGTACAAACACATCTGAATTCTAGTACAGCTTCCCGATAAAGTTGATCTCATTCTAGGCTGGGGAATTTTTCACATGGGAAAAAAAAAGTGAAGATTGACATTCCTGAGCTGGTAACTTCCACTGATTGTTTCCATTTGTCAGTGGGAAAAATCAGTCAAACAGCAACAAAAGATTTCCTTTTCATGGTTTTCCTGCAGCTGAAAAATTACTCGTCCCTCCAAGAAGAATGTCCAGCAAATTCAAAAACAATATAAAGTTTCCCCCAGTCCCAGATAACATTTGTATTACTGACTATCAGAGCAGATAGCCCAACTGTTTTCAGACCATCATGATTAGGGTCACGTGAGTTAGGCCATAGATGGGTTATCAGTGAGGTCATGAAGAAGGAAAGAAGAAGAAGATGCTGAAGTCAGGCTCTCAGAGCTAAGAGAGTTCAGAACCGTGATTTCATTTTCAGAGCTGGTGTTGTTCAGCCTGGAGAAGAGAAGGCTCCGGGGAGACCTTAGAGCAGCCTTCCAATATCTGAAGGGAGCTACAGGAGAGCTGGAGAGGGGCTTTTTATCAGGGAGCATAATGACAGGACAAGGGGTAATGGTTTTAAATTGGAAGAGGGGAGATTTAGATTAGGTGCCAGAAAGAAATTCTTTCCTGTGAGGGTGGTGAGACGCTGGAACAGGTTGCCCAGAGAGGCTGTGGATGCCCCATCCCTGGAAGTGTTCAAGGCCAGACTAGATGTGGCTTTGAGCAACCTGGTCTGGTGGGAGGTGTCCTTGCCCGTGGCAGGGGGGTTGGAACTTGATGCTCTTTAAGGTCCCTTCCAACTCTCACCACTCTATGACTTACCTCTCTGCTGTATCAGTCTGTTGCCCGATTCCCAGGTCTTTCCCCAGCTCTGCTGATGGGCTCCCTGCCCAATCTACACCTGCACTGAGATGAGAGAGCTGCCCCACAGCACTGCTGTGTGCAAAGTCACTGACAGCTCACAGGTGAAATCACGCTGCATAGCTCTCACTGGGGCACACTGTATGAGAATAGCAAATAGGTGACTAATCAGTCACTTGAAAGGAATGCTCAGCGAGATGCAGAACTGCAGCTTAAAACTGTGACTACTTGTGCCCTGAGCATGGAAAATGAATTATTGCCTTCCTCTTTGCAGTAGTCTTTTACATGTATTAGAAGATCAAACAGCCACACATTTTTTTCTTCACAACCCATCTTTCTCTGCGCTGATGATTATTCCCATTGCTCTTCTCTTCAATCACATCCACATATTTCTTTGCAAACATAAAATATACACTAATGGTCATCCCAACTACTGATGATTAAACTGAAGAAAGCAAGCAACTCTCAAAAAAGACCGATTTGTTACTTGGGCTTCAAGTTTTAAGGGAGGAAGCTGTAGGTATAATAGTATGTAACAAACCTCTCTGGACTTCTTTCTAGAACTATTTTATAAAACCACTCATTTGAAGCAGAGAGATGTGACAAATGGAATGGAATAATTCCAGCTAGAAGGGATCTACAACAATCATCTAGTCCAACCACTTGACCACTTCAGGGCTGACTAAAAGGTAAAGCAAATTATTAAGGGCATCACCCAAATGCCTCTTAAACACTGACAGGCTTGGGGCACTGACACCCTGAATTACAGGACCAACGGTATCCCTAGTTTATACTGATGATAGAAGATCTGTCTGCAAGAAGACATGACCCCCTAAAGCACCTGATGTCTGCACAGCCCAGCACGTGGGCTCACTGCTCTGGAAATAAGGGACCCCATTGTCTGAACCCAAAGTGGCATATAAATCTGACACACAGATGTCCCTGAAGTTGGATTTAAACCCTATCTTCAACTTATGAAGCTGTTACCATCTCCTGTATTCAAAACCTTTCCCCAGAAGGCACCGACCAGCTCAGAGGCAAGATGAGTGAAACTAGCTCTATGGTTTGCCCTGCATACTAACACTGCTTCTGAGACGAGAACACTATAAGCACTGTAAGTATGAAAACAGACATCTCTGGGCACCTCTGTCTGACCTGCAAGACTGTTTGTATTTGCTTGCAGGAGGAGTCAGGAAAACGCAATGTTTCCTCCCCAGTGCTTCCCTCCCCTCCTTCAATTTGGTAATAATAGTAATTCACTGTGAGCATGTACAAGCGCACAGGTTCAAAAATCTCTGCTTGTTAATCCCCTCAGAGAAATTAATTTTTTGGTTGATATTATAAACTGAATTTTATGCTTATGAAGTTATAAGTCAACTACCAACACACATCTTTCCTGCTCTCCCACCTCCTTCATGCTGCCCCTACCCCAGAGTGACTGATACAAGAAGTAAAGGGGAAGACCAAAATCAAACTTCCCAAATAAACTCAAAGTCATTGCTTTAATAAGTGCTTTAATTTGCATTGCTGCAAAGCACATTTCGCAAAGAACACCTAAAACAATTTCAAGCACAGGGAAAAAAAAAAACAAATCTAAATAATGGGAGTGAAACGTAAATATCCATTGCCAGGAGATTATATATATGATATGCCAAAAATGAGCTGAAATATGACATTCACATATGCAACAGCCCTGACAGTTTCTCTGTCACTGATTAGATAACGATCAGACCAGGAAAAGCATCAGGTGACACACGAAGGAGGCACTGCAACACTTACACCTCTCAGCTTCTTACTTCATGGGGGTGTCTGAGTTCAGTCAGTTATTATCCATCAAATAGAAGGCAACTGTTAGATGCTAAAGGATAATATTCAGCTAGTTTTTAGCCCACAGTAGGTGAACAGATCAGCAGGAAGAAGACACCCCTTGACTATGAAACTGATTATCAGTTTTTAATAGAACAGGAAATATATTGAAGGTGCAGTAAACATGTGATGTGTAGCAGGTAACATGTCACGCGGGTTGTTGTGGAAACCTGTTGTCATTTGGGTGGAAATTCTTAAAAAATTGGAGAGACTGCTTGCAAAAAGAAACAAGTGTCATATCCCTACATCTCAACAGCTGAACCAAGTATTAACCCCCCAGGACAACCCTTTGACTCCAAAGACAGGACTCTTATGTGTAAAAGTGGGAGAGGCACAGATCAGTAACAAGACTTGTTGTTGAAGTCAGACTTCTTGTCCTGGTACCCTGCAACTAGCAAAGCAAAATGTGCCAGCCTGAATATAGTTTGGGGCAAGAAAAATACTGGAAGACTGATGGAGATTGACTTAGAGGAGTAAGAAATACAAGGCAAGTAGAGTTGCTGTTTGATTAATAAAGCTATAGCTCAGGCCCTGAAATAAAGCCAAGCTGCTACATGCTCGTTTTGTGGAGAAAAACTGACTCAGATAAGAACCTCAGGTGTCCTGAGAGTTCAGTGAGGAGTAAGGTGCCAGAACAGACTGACCTGGAGGGCTACCTAGAAATGAACCTAGAGTCAGCTCAGGTTTGACGGTCAGCAGGAAGGCGAGTAGGACATGATGTTTCTCTTCACAAGAGCTAGGCAAAAAAGGTTAGTATTAAGCACTGTTTTATTAGAGCGAGAGCTAACAAGTGGGGATTTGAGATTTCTAAGTATAAAGCCAGGCAGAGAAGCTTCCTTTGGAAGAAGTAGCAGTAATTTTAGGCAGCGAGAGCTAAATATCTCACAAGCCCACCAGGCAAATATTTGAAAGAATAATAACAAAATAATGTGGCATTTTATAGCCTTAGCTAATGAGCATGCTTCAGCACCTACAGCTGTAACGTAACTAAAAAGCAGAGCACTACTTAACCTATTTCTCATCAGTGTAGGTGGTTCATCCTGAAGGCTCAGTTCAATCTCCTTCACTTACTTATTCCACCAGTGATCTGCCAAGAGTATTTCCCCCTTTGTTAGGTTGGTGAATTCTGCCTTTTGTAAAAGGCATGACTATTAATGGAAAATAACTCTCTCTGGGATTTGCTTCTGTTCTTTGTTTTCATGGGTAAACACCAGGTCCCGCTGCCTTTTTCCTCTCTCTTCTGTGGTGATATGAAACATATGCACCGCTTTTACAAGACCTATCAAAACTAAAAAACTAGTGCAGGTTTTGCAACAGGCCTCTTCAGAATAAAAATAGATAAATAGGTAGAAAAGACAGGTTAAAGACGACGACAAAAGAGCAAGGAATCAGTCTGATGCAATACAGTTGCTACAGCTTTATATGGATTGGTTCTGAGCTGCTGTTCATCCCAAAACTCTTTCTTAAGTCTGTTTGAATTGTGGATACTCAAGCTATCTTTTTGATTAATTCTGCAAATAGCTCATGAATCAAGTTTGGTCTAATTTTCCAAGACAAATTGGATTTCCCTGTCACGCTGATATCACAGAGCAGAACAGCAGCTTCTGGCTGCTCTGTTTGTGNAAAACCCTTAAAATGAAGGATTCTTAGAGAACAAGACCTTGCCTCTTCCGTTAGGACTGTTCTAGGACTGCTCAAGCCCTGCTCATCCCTTCCTTAGCCCTTCAAGGAGATCTCCAGCCACACCAGAAAACCTAGTCTTAACATTCCCAGGGTTGGCAGAGGTGGAAAAGAAATGTAGAGAACCCCCACTCCCACCGCCCTATCCGGTTTTCCCTTCTTGGTAA
>VXBJ01005738.1:298046-349477 GCA_013400055.1 Nycticryphes semicollaris | reverse complement strand
GATATGAAAAAAAAGAAGAGAAATCCAATTCTGCAGGTGACTCTTACAGTCCTGACTAAATAATAGACACAAGGGTGTCAGTGACCCTCTTGTAAGATGGTTACCAGCTGACCTTCTCAGAGCAAGTTGTGCCTGCACAGAACTGGTCCCACTGACATGTTTACAGCTCTAAGCCTGTTACAAAGGCTGAAGGGGTTTAGAGGAAAGAAGAAAGGAATAACATGTTTTCTGGGATTTATGTCTACAGGGGGGCAGTGGCTTAAAGAATGCTATGGTAAACAGAAGTCAGACACTAATCCTCTTTTATTTCTTGGCTCTGCAGCAGGAGTGCAAGGCTCCACAAGCATGAGAAGTGCTTACTTGGAAGAGACAGTCAATGAGGCTGAGAGGCCTTGGCTGTATTTGTGCATCCCAGGCAGGGAGGCAGGGCATTTATATGGGAGAGTCAAGGTACCAAGGAACAGATCTACTGCTCTGGGCTGGAAAGACCTAGTCCTCTTCTGCAGAAACCTTGCTGGCAGCTGCTATGGCAACAGTGTAAGACGGATGCAGAAGAGGACCTTATTTTTTTTAACTCTGTGCTGAGTCACCTGCTCTAGCACAAAGAACAAGTGAAATCATCTCATCCTGAAGAGAGCGGGCTGTTTCTGCAGTTCAGAATGAAGCACCACAGAGCAATTAGTGCATATCACTACTGTAATCCCAGTACTCTGTGTGAAATAGGTCCTGCTCACCACACCCATCACTGAAACAGCCACACCATAGAGAGACAGCAATGCAGAAGATCGTGTACCAGTAATGAAGAACCAGTGCAGTTAGGCAGAGCACAGTGCATGTTATGACAGGTTACAGGGCTCAGAGACTTAGTTTAGCAAAGCCTCATACTACCTAATTAAGCATTACAAATAATCAGGCCTTATCTCACACCACATCCAAAAGGCATCATACATCCTAACACCATTGTGTACCTTCAGCTGGTGCATGGACCAGTAGAAGAAGTCTCCACCTCAGTGACACATCCTAGGTTTCCATCAGAGCTTTCCTGTTTGAGTTCTGTCACCTTACGAGGACTGATGAGCTCAGGATCCCCAGGTGTTGGTTCTCTGGGCATGTGCTGAGATAATTAAAGACACTTGGTTCCACCCTCAGCTGACTCCACCAGCAGCTGTAGGAGGAAATATGGTTGTGCTGTACTCTAAGTTGAAAGCCTTACTATCACTATCTAGAGAAAAATGACACTCCTGTAAATATACATTGTTATTTTGAGAGGGTTTTGGGGTTTTTTTGTTAACTGCTGTAGTGGTCCATAGAACCCAGCTGCCTTCAGTGAGAAGACCATGCTCCAGAAATCATATTACCCCAAAAACTCATTCCTACAAAAGCCAAGACAAAGCTTAGGAGCAGAAAATATAGTCACATCTGCAGAACCTAGGCAAGAGGGATTATCCTAATTGTCATGCAGGAAATCTGTGGCCAAGACCGGGTGCTTTGAGACCTGTCAGTCTAACAGCTAAACCACAAGAAGTTCTTCCATTTGTAAGCCCAGCCCTGACAAACTTGTAGCTTTATTTTGAGCCTTTCATTTCACTTCACCTTCACTGCTAAAAGTAATACTGATTATCCTAAGAGGAGGAGAATATTTCTTTGCCTCTCAGAGGTGCCATGGCAATTAACGTGAGTATAACTTTTTAGGAAGCCACAGAAATGGAAGGCACTGTAGAAGTTCAAAGCAATATTATTATATGACTCAGAAAATGATACAATATGCTGACAGAAATTACACAGTATAGTGCTTAATAAACTTACAGCCAGCATAATAAAAATTGTCAGTAATAAACTCCTTTCCCAGTTGACTGCAGACCTGTGTTGCCAAAAATTATCACCCCCTTGCAGATTCTACAGAACTCCACCTTCCTACTCAATAAAATGGTACCCCAATGACATTGGCAGCCATTTTATTTATTACCTACAGTAATGGAAAATACTAATAATTAACCTTAGAATTCTTGGGCTTAGTCCTAAATTGACACATTAAAAAAGTAATAAGACTTTACGCGCACTTAAGTGAATGTGTCTGCATCCAAGTGAGTAAGCCATCGAGCTGTGGACCTCCCTGAATCTAATATCTGAGAGGTAACCTTTATAACCCTTTACAGTTCTCTTCCTTGCCGATCCCTTGCTGATCCAGGTGTTATTTACACTGTCTTACTGCAGAATCATCTGGGCAATCTGTTCTTATGTCCCTGTCTGGCCTGCAAAGCAACCAACTCATGGCCAGAAGCCTTCAAAATAATACAGAACAACAATAAAGCATTAGTTGACATTTTTTCACTTCTAGAATGATGTCAGTTTTCCCTATCTTTAGCAAGTAGCCATAAATTATGCCTTTGTGCACACAACTGATTGTGGATAATAAACATACTGCCACAAATGCCAATGGCCAGTAACACCCATGGGGCCATTTTGAAAGGCCTTTGATTAACTTCTTGTTAGGCATAAATGGTCTGGTCATCGATTATGTGATCAAAACCAACATGTCATCCACTCAGCTGTCAGCATTTTCCAAATGGAGAACAAAATAGTCATAAAATAATTTGTAAATAACAAAGCAAAAGCTGTTCCCATAAACAGATCAATGGACAAATGCATAAGAGAAAACAGGGCCAATTGACAGATTAGTCATAAAGAGGAGTGATTAGAATTCATTAAATGAGCATTATCAGTTTACCAGCTTTAACTATCACACCACAGCAGACACTGGGTTTCAGAAGACAGTAGTCTGAGCACGTTTTTGAAGTATTGGAATACTCATGAAGTACTGGTTTGAATCCAGAACCTTTGGTCCCTTTATGGATGACAGGCCACATATCAGGATGTTTATTGAATGCAGATAAAACTTAGAAAGCAGTCTCCATTCCCAGGATAATAAAAACCACTTATTAGCTTTTCATTAAAGGAAAAGAATTAGTGGGCAGTGTCCTTGGCCAGTCTTCTCAAGTCCAGCACAAGCATGCTAGGGGTGACTCATATCTCTCTCTGTCTCTCTGCTGCAAAGCTGTGAGCGTGGCTTTTTACATTGTGTATACCACATATTTCTGTTTCTGCACAGTCCCTTCCTTGTCACACTGATCTGAAAGTTCAATGGAGACCATGAAAGCTGTAGGATCTGTCTTTCAGTGTCACTTCCCAGACTAGAACATAATTTATATTACTAACAGAGAATATGTTAGTTTGCCTTTCCCATGCAAATTGAAAGGCAACCCATAAACTAAATTCAGCTGAACTCCAAAATATACAGCCCACGGTGGGGATGTATAGAACACAAGCTGTGGGGCTAGAGGGCAGGAGGAGGAGAGGGAAGCCCCTAGAACTCCCTGATACCAGGGTTAGGTTCTGCAACATCTACAGATAATTTCTATTTCAAAGGCTGTTGAAGCTGTGGGAGTTTTGGAGAGATCACAGCGGGGCATGACAATAGAGTGCTTGTCACATCCATGGGTGGGACATCCAGATTTAAGAGAAAGCTGCTGTCTTCAGTATTTAATTCAAGTGCAGTGAGGTAGATGATGCTGACCCTATCTGTACCTAGCCAAAGCTGAGTGAGAGAGTATGCCTGGCCAAGCAACATCAGTGGGGAGTGGGATTCGTTACAGGGTACCAACTGTGCAGCTAGAAAGACACCATCACCAATGCTACAGCCATAAACCTTTACCTGAATCCTACCGACGGGCTTAAGCACCATCCTGATGAGATTCTTCTCTTTGCGTATGCTATGAAAGAGCACTCACGACTTGGAACTGATTCAGAGAAAACTTACTGTCTGAAACACACAGTCTCTGCCTCCTTCTTGCATTAAACATTTGCTTGTGGATCCTTAAAAAGGCACGGGAAAAAAAGAAAAAAAAAAAGAGAGAGCGAGCTGAGCAAGTAATTTGGCAAAGGAAATTATGAAGAGGGAAGTGCTTTCTCAACACAATAACGTTTCAAGAACGATACATACTTATCGTACTGTGGGAAATGTCAAAATTCTTTTGATATATTTACAATGCAGTTTCCCTGCGTTATGTCTTCGAAGAATGTGATGACCAAATGCCACAAGGCCTTCTCAGAAATGTAGCAGAGACCTAAGAAATACATAAATAATCCAAAGTTTCTTTGACATTTATTGACTTCCCAGGGGCTCATGGAATATGAAAGACAGACCTCTGGAATTTCAAGTAGTGTTGCATTGCATCATTGAAAGGCAAAAGATGGAAGGACTTTGCATACTCATAGTCTGAGATGCAAAGAGTGGAAAGTGTGAGGAGAGGAAGTAGCTACTGAGCATGTTCTGAAGCCAGAGATAATATGGGTACCAACCACTCATCCAGAGAGCCCATCAGTTAAATCTCATCTATAAGAGTGAACTGGGATTGGCATTTAAAATTCATATTCCATAGAAGAAATGAGAATTTAGGGTTGAGCACAGCTGAAGATGCCTTCTCATGCCATGATGCCTTTGCTGAGGTTTCTCCCTTGTCCACTCTACTGGGATGTGGATACTGCTAGAATCATTCAGTGCACAAACAGAAAAAGACGTGGGTTCCCCCCACTGCTACTTCCCCCTGCATCAGAGGATGGTAAAGGGGAAACAGATTTTGTCATTGTTCATGTATTTAGTCTTTCCACAAGATTCTTCAAAATGTATTTTATGAAGATATTCAGTTTGGATAAGAGGGAATGTACTGAGGAGGATTTCATGAAACAAAATGAGCAGTATTGGCGATAGCTGCTCCAATGTTGTGAAGATCTCAGAATCCGTGCTGTTTTCTTAAAATGTACTGTGGCTGAATTGCAAAACTATAAATGCAAATAGTTTATATGTCTGCGTGTGTACATACTGGGAAAGAGGCAGAATGTAAAGACAATGGAATAGCTCAAACTCCAATTCAGCTATCAGGCTTGCAGAACTTGATTTACTGTTTTTAATAGGGTGTCTTCTCTATGCTGGAGCTGTCTCAGGCATCATTAAATTACTAAAATTTGTTGCAAGCTAAGAACATACATATGTTTTTACAATGGCTCAGCTCAAATACCGTAACTCATCTGACAGTAATTGTAAACCACCGTGAGATGAGGCTGGGACCAGAATGAACCCCCATGTGCACCCTCCTCCCCTCCTCATCCCCCCTCAAACAGCAACCAACCTCAACATGAGGGAAAAACAGACTGCCAGTTTAATTTCCAAGACTAAATCAGAGAGAGCAGGAGTCTGCATCTTTTTATTCCAAATTCAGACCCACCAACCTGGCTGACAGTCTGTGTGTTGCTCTGAATTGTGAATTATTTCCTCTATCTGAAAAATCCTGATCTGCTTTGGAATGGTAATAGATCCATTTAAAATTGGCATTAGGAAGGGCTGCTGTTATCGACTATAAGCCATAAAATACACACAGGAAGCACTGAAGTCAAACTCAAAGTCACTTGTTTTGGTGCGTTTTGTTGAACCCAGGACAAGGAGACATGCCAGATGCATTGGGTGGATTCAAGAAAGGATGATACTGAAAAAGACCCTCCTTTTGAAGTTCTTATGCTCCTCAAGGAGCAAATCCGGGAAAGTTATTAGACCTCTTATCTCACTTTTGCACTTTTTTGTGTGAACATAATGGATCTAGTGTGGCTTCTCAATTTTAATTGCCCTGGTGTTAAAATCTGAATCTGTATGGAATCAATAGAAGCTCAAAGAAAGAGGTCACTGAAGCTAGAATTTCACTGCAAATGGTAAACTCCTTTTTTATTACAACCATGACAAAATATGTCATTGCCTTGATATCCTTCCCTCTCCCATTCCATCTTTCACTTCTCAGTTGTTGCGCTGCCCTCACCTAACTACAGTCCTAGTTTCAGTAGTCCAGTTCTCCAGGGTAAATTCCATTACATGATGCTGACTTCCTATAATGCAAGCTATTATTTCCAGGGAGGAGGGTGGTGGGAAGGAGGGGAGAAGATTTCTAAAAGGGAAGAGCTGTAATTCTTTTATTTGCTATCTGAGTTATAAGCATATTTTTTTCATTTGTGATAGCATTTTTATTAATAAATTTCAAGGCTGAAAAATGGAATACTGTTTCTGGCACACCATTTTACAGACAGGGAATCTCACATACAAGAAAGTCATCATCATCAGACAACAGCAGTACAGCAAATTAAGATGGTGGCATTCTATCCTATTGGTGTCAAGATGAAATCCTACCTCCTAAACTTCCTTAATCATCTGAGAAGCCTTTGTGTGCGTTCACCAAGTGAGTTGTAAGGACAGACTGCACACATGGAGTCTAATCAGAAACCTTCATGGATCTGATCTGCAGAAGGGCTAACTACCCACAGCTCCAGCTGAAGGTCACCAAGTTCTTATCGTCACTCCCTCTGGGAGCTAAGATCATTCCCTCGCTTAAAACATCTTACTACTAATGGAGGGTAGCTCTTCTACCAGATACCTCTGTTTTACTCTCTTGGTCTAGACTGGCACAAGCCCTCTATTTATGTGGCATTTTCCACATTACAGCTCTCAGGAGAAGACTCTGCTCTTGCCGAGTGTTATGTACAGCTCTCTAAGGCATCAGACTCTGTTACTAGAAGTCTTTAACTTCACTACTCTGTGCTATGCATTACAGCACAAAGCGGCCCAAGTGCCTACCAGAACTGCAGCACTGAGGGCATACAGGTGGTTTGTTATCACGGATGGGGAAGCCAGAAAAAGGAGCACTTGCCAGTCCCAGATTTACAACAGTGGCTTGTCTGGGGTCTTCCTTCTCTCTCAGGAGCTAAAGGCTCTGTATTAAGTAAATTGACTCACCAAATAAGCCACAAGGAACTTTTCAAAATGACTCAAAACATTGCTAATGGGCTGCCAACCTGCATCCTTGCACAGACTGTACAAAACTCAGTCGTCCTGGTGTTATCTTGCTGACCAAGACAGGGCCGGGCCATATAACTCACTAAAGATACTTGCAAATGACCACTGTACTTTAAAGGCCATACAATATCTTGGGATCTTTGTTCCCCTTTCCTGTATCTTCACTTATCCAAGCACATTTTTTGGTAAGTAATTTGCCTTCAAAGTACTGTGGGTGAAAGGGAAAACATACCAAGATTTCATGGTCACATTTCAGCCCCTTAACACCACATGGAATGGTGGGGTATTTTTCTCATTTTTGCACAAGAAGCTAAAATTACAGCAAGGAAAAGGCAAAATGAAATCCTGAGATGTTCCTGAAGATCACATTCTGTCATAGCAGACTACAAGGAAGAGCCATAACCCAGACAGCCCAGAGCACATAAGGACCTGTAAAGATGACCAGCAACACTCAGAGGATTTTCATCAAGAAAACAACTGAAAAGAATCTCACAGTATTAAGGTTATAAACCAATAAGCAAAATTTGTGTAGTTCGTCAAAGATGTTCCCTCTCATTACACAGAGGGGCACGACACTCCCACAGAAAACATTATCTTTCTCTTCTGCAGAAGCTCATCTGAAATGCTGGTTGGAAGAGCCACTTAAGCCAAACAAGCACCAGCTTCCCTGCCTCACGCCTTCTCCTCACCACACAAATGATGCATCCACCCTTGAGAGAAATGAACCTTACACAAAAGCAGGACTTATACACAAGAACAGTCCCCACTTCAGTTTCACACCTCCTGTGGGTATTGCTATAAACCCTGTCAAAATCAGAAACGTTTCTCACTTTGCTTTCCAGGAGGCAAAGCATAGCAATATGCTTCCATTTCGGGATCGTGCATCTTTACCTTAAATTCCACAAAGTTCTTCTACTTCCCCGTCCCTACACACATCTGGGTAGGCCCTTGCTGGGGCAATGCAAAGGGCACAGAAAAAAAAACCAAAAAACAAACAAACAAACAAACAAAATAAACAAAACAAAAAACTGTGAACCCATAAAAAAGTATTTCTTTGAGCAAGGTGTCACCAGGGAGGCTGAGCTGACACGGCCCACGCTTACGCCCAGGGTAGAGCTGCCTGACATTGGCGGCCTGTGAGGGACAGGGAAGGACACCACCTCAGGAAGTCTGAGGCTCAATCCAGAGTGAGAGCAAATAGCTGGCTATTAACCTATGGCACATAAAGCTTTTGAAAAACTGGCATGAGGGAGTGAATTGCTTTCCCGGTAATCACTGCTCATTTACCTCTCCCATATTTCTGATTACGCTGTTCTGAGACACTCGATAACGGCCAAACCCATCCTCCCTCTCTGCTTTCTCACTTTTGAACCCTTTCTTTTCATAAGTTTCTCAATCACCCCAAAGTCACCCGGTTCCAGTTTCCAATGTGCTCTCTGTCCTCCATTCACAGGGCTGATGCCTTTCCTTGCCTCTAGGTCTCTTTGAGCAAAGAACTGCCTTGTTCAAGGGTAAGCTGGATGAGAATTCCTCTACCAGTGCAAACACGCTGCTTCTTTCTCACAAAGTCCTTTGCAGGATATCTTCAAATTAAAGCAGAAAATATGAGCCCCACACTTCAGAAAACCCCAGAGTGACAGGAACTAGCTATCTGGCAGCTGTACACGGTAAAAAAATCTCCTGTATGCCTTTCTCATTTGCTGTCACATCTAGTCATAGAATCATAGACTCGCCTTGGTTGGAAGAGACCTTTCAGATCACCGAGTCCAAGCAACAACCTAACACCAACAGAAACCATCACGAAACCATGGCCCTGAGCACCGCGTCTGTGCACGTGCAAAGCTCTGCAGAGGACGTGCAGGAGATCTCCAGTATCGAGGTGGTGGTGTCTAAAAGGCTTTTAGCATATGTTCTGGAGCAGCACAAATTATCAGTGAAGGGCAAACACGTCGTGCGCTAAAAATAATCACTGAAGATCCTCTCGTAGCTTTAACACAAGAGTTAAAGATTACGGAGGCTCACACAAAAGCTATGACACACAAAAAAGACACTGGACATTTTGGGGTTTTTCTTGTTTTAATGACTTTGATCCGGACAAACCACTGTAGGGAATAGATGCTTTACAAAGCATTGAGGTTTTCGTAGGTTAATCTGCTCAAAGCAGATGCGAAATTATTAAAAGACGAATTAGTATTCCTTGTAAGAGAAGCCTTGGGTTTTGTGCACAGAAGGCCGTCCGTAGTCTCAGCCTTATCTTCCTTCTCGAGTAAAGCTGCTTTCATTCCTTCTTGCCGTGGTTCAGAGAGACTGGCCCCAAACCCAGCAGAGCAGGAATTCTCTTACTCGTTCTTCCACTGCCATCTAGTGCCTCCGGCGCAGACCGCAATGTCCCCTTCCTTTCCCAACTTGTCACAAAAGATAAAAAGTCCTAAGGTTCTTGTCAAACCTCAATTTTTCATCCGGAAACTAATCTTTGTGATACCGCCATAGATTTTTTTTTTTCTGAGTACAGATCAGACTTGCTGTAATGAGATGGTTTGGGGATTGGTTCTTTTTTTGTGTGTGTAGCCTGAAGTATGAGCTACCCCTCCTGACCGTCTGGGCTGAGCTGGGTTTCAAATACCGTGTCAGTCACACTCAGTGAACTGGAATAGCACCGCTGTTTATCTGGTTTTGGTTAGGACCAAGAGACTTTTCATGGGGAATTAGTTCTCCAGAGAAAAAGAAGTAGCTGTAGTTAAGCAATAACGCGACCAGCATTCATTAGCTTCAGGAATGTGACATTGAGAAGAGGTGACTGCAGATCTAACAAGTGGACTTGGCCTTGTTTTCCTCTCGTACCGTTCTGCTCTTTTGCCAGCTGTGACTTACATCTTTTTTTTTTATCATGAAAAGAAGGGAGGGAGCCCGGAGACGAGCATTTCTGAGAGCATGTAAGGGACTCGGGCTTCTTATAAATGCATTACCACAGCTCCTGCTATCTTGTTAAGTCATGATAAATACACAGGGACCGACAGAACTCCAAGGAGACACTGGGCAAGCTTTACATCGCTCACCAATGTGTTTCTACACCCAACAAGGCTGTTTCCAACCTATTCTACTCATCTCCATTCTACTGGTTCCACTAGAAAGGCAGCTCCCTGAAGCACAGCGCATTGCCTTGCCTTCTCTGGAAGATTTCCTTGCAGACAGTGGCAGCTGTTGGTAACATGCCTGTTTCAGCTCACTGACTCCTCCACTTTTGCCTGGGTTGTTTTTTTTTTTTTCCCCTGACTGTTGGATTGAGAAACCACAGGCCACTAATGTACTGCTGATCCTCGGAATCTAGGGTGTCCCTTCCAAAACTCTATGAAAAAGCCTGCACCCACAGCCTGACTACCACTACAGGTAGAGCATCATCACTGTCCTCTGCGCTGTAACCTTCTGACATGAAGAATAAAAAAGGCAGCACCTTCAAAAGGGAAAAAAAAAAGGTCACCCCTCAGAGTCCCCAACCATCACAAACACAGAGCTGACAGAGCAGAGGCACATCCACAGCAGCTTGCTCTCCAGAGCACTGTCGTTTTCCCCACTTACACTTTGAAGAGGAGGTGACACCAAGCTTTAACCAGTGCGTTCCCTCACTAATGCTTTCAGTCTTTGCAGGAAGGAAGTTTTAGCAGCAGCTCCATTTCAGAGCGAGAGCATTCAGTGCTACTATATCCTTATGTTGCATCCATTTTCTAATGAGGAAACTGAGGCACGGAGCGAACCCAGGACACCTTGTTTGGAAGAAATACCACACTACGACATCCAAGATTTCTTTCCACCTCCAAACTGCTCGCGTTCATTCTGGTTTGCGTAGGCACAACACCTGCAGTTTTCTACCCTTTGGCTGGCACACTCCAAATCTCCGCCCACCACTCAAAGCTCTTGTAAGAGTAGGGAATTTAAATGCTATTAAAAAATCCAGGACATTCCAGGACTACACACAGCGCCCTATAATCACTTAAAACAGGACAGCATGTTTTGAAAAGTCAACACAACTTCATGGGTAAATTCATTATATTGTGCTTTCAGAGCACTGTCCCCGGGCGAGACAAACCCAGAGAATCTCCAGATCATCAGAAAATTACAGCAGGCAACAGGCACTTGTCTCCTTGATCTGCAGCAGAAGGCCCTGGTAATATTTACATGGTACTCAACACCTCGCAGCATTAAGGAAGCAGGATGTGTGTCCCCCCCCAATCTTTTGAAAGCAGCAGGCACCGGGAGAAAAAACACCATTCACTCCGATAATGCAAGGTAAAAACCTCACAGGCCTGAACTTTGTAACGGGTGTGCTCCTTCTCCAGAGTCACACGACTTCACTGGTCAGCAGGAGGCAGAGAAAAAAAACAGCATTGCACTGAATAGGTGCAGGATTTGGGCCCAGCACCTCCTGGACCTGTCCAAATCCTTCACGATGGTGGAGGAGCTGGTGGATGAACTTCTGTGTATCTGTGGCAAACTCTCCAGGAAGTTTCATGCCACGATCAAGGCCAGTCATCAGGGTGGGCAGCACCTTACGAGGTTGGAGTCCCTGTGAGGAGGATGCCATCTACCGCTTCCTTGTGCCCCTTGAACCTCCTTGTGGCCATGCCTTCCACCTGGAGGTGGGCACCACCACCAAGGACATGCCAGCGAGGAAGTCCAGGCTCCGTGTTGAGCTGCAGTGCACATGCATGAGGGAGCAGCTGGCTGAGGACATGCTGTGCTTCCTCCACCACCCCCAGAAGGAACTGTGGGAAAAACAGTGTCCCAGCCTCCTGGCCCCCCTCTGCACCAGCAGCCCCTACCTGGACTTGGAGAAAACCTCACGCTGGTTGCGGATACTGCTGAAAAGGGCCTGGGCTGTTACGCCTCAGGAGACACACTGCTGTCTGACGCTGCTGCCCTGCCCCAAAGCCTGGGAACACTGCTGTAACACACAGTTTCCTCTGCTCAACTGATAGTAGGTGTTCCAGGCTGCTTTTTTTTTTAAAAAAAAAACAACCAAAAAGTTCTAGAAACACTACCTGTATTATTGTTTCAGCGGCACAGGAGTGTGCACCAAAGGAACATACCGAGCGCAAAAGGAACTTCCTCCTGCTAACTCTTCACGCGTTACCAGTATGGGGCAGGATGACTGGCTAAGGTTCCAGTCACACACAAAAATCATTTAATCTTTAAGCAAATAATCATTTGTGTCTCATTTCTCTGTTTCAGCAAGCTCCCGATGTCAGTCGGCACACGGTGCTTCTCATCAGGGATCAAGGTATCACAGCATTATATGCTCAAAACCTTCACATAGCTACTGGTAATTCTGCTACAAGCTTAGCAAGTCTTTTAAAACTAGGGTGTTTTTTTTTTTTTTAAACAACCTTCCCCCCCAAACACTCCCATTGTGCTGACATAGACCTGTATGAACGTAGTGCTTACTCAGGGGATTAAAAAAAAAAAAAAAAACACACAAAAAAAAACCCCACCCCAAAACCAAAAAATACCTAATAAATAAACCCCCAAACCCCACAACATCGAAGCAAAGGTAATGAGGTCTCCAAGCACAACCCCTCTTTGGCCAAGCTGCTGAAATCGTCAAAGTTAGCAATAATTATGGTGGCTATTCTCATAATATACACACCCCTTCCAGAACAGGGACTCTGGACAGAAGCTTCAGGTAAAGGCAGCAAGAAGTTACTGAGTGAAAACAACCAACCTGCTGCTGCCATGAAATAAAACTGATCCCACAAGGAAAGAGCAAACCACTACTACCCCAGATCAAATCCGGAACTAGGAATTTACTTTTGATGGAGTGAAGACAGAGAAAAAGGCTGGATAAGGAACCATCATCAACAGGCTAAAGTAAGAATGACCTGTAGTTTTAAAGGAAAGGAGTCGTGGTGTTTTGCAGGAATTTAAAAATCCCAAGAACTGTTCACCATGTCTAACCTCAAAGGTGGGGTGGCAGAGAAGGGACAGAATTGATTTTGGTGCAGCACTTGTAGGTGGTAGCACATACCTGGCTACGGGAAGAGATTATTTCCAGGGTAATTCGTATCTGCTCTCATGATGGCCTAGAAAACACGAGTATCTTTATGGAATTTCTCCCTCCCCGCTTTTAAAGTTCAACCTTTAAGTTTAGGCGAGGGGGGGGGGGGCAAAAAAAAAAGCAACACATTTGAAGCTAGATCCAAAAAGATACTTGAAGTAAAGAAACTCATTTAAACTTTAAAAGTACATCCATACAGCAGTGTGTTTCCATACCTAGAAAAAGACTTGCAGCCAAATCTCACAAGACTTCAGTACTCCGAGGTGTCGCACAACTGGCCCTCAGATACAATTTAATTCCTTTTACAAAATGCAATTAAAAATAAAAATAAAAATCCAGACAGTAAAATGTACATTGAGCACTGTAAAATAAAAAATAAAAATATATCAGCAGCACAAGTCCTAATGCATATGGATTTTAAGCTATTGGTTAATGAGGACTCACTATTCCGAGTGTCAGAAAAACTCTTCCAACCCAATTAAGCTAATGCCAAGCATATTTATCAGGAATCACAACGGACAAACTGTCAGCTTTATTACTGGAGAAAACCAAGACCCATTTACAGAAGCACTCTGTACAAATAAAAGGGTTTAAAGTGTTTTATTTGTCCTTTTGGAATGATTAGTATTTATAATCAACAATATAAATCTACCCCTCAGTGAAAGACCTGACAGCTTGTTATTGCCAAACATATTACAGTCTGTTGAAGGGTGAAGAATTACAGACATACAAAGATGAATAACATTATATCATCATTAAATCACTTACTCTGTTCATAACAGTTTAATCTTCTAACATTATAAATTAAGATTAGAAAAAAAAAAATCAACACTTCCAGTGATAAAGTAAATTGTGTTTAGTACACGATAAAACAGTACTTTTTATTACACTAGTGCATTAAAAGGTAAAAAAAAGGGACATCTCCTTTGGAATAACTGAATCCTTGCTGATCTCCTCTTACACCAACACTGCTTGCAGCCACACAAGCTACCAGGAAGTCTCCCAGGAGCATCCTAAGAGGAAAATCCATCACAGCTAAAATAAGTTTATTCTGAGAACTACTTCTTCTATACTCATATTACTTGAATACGAGGATCTAAAATTAGATTCCTTCACATCTGGAGTTACCAGTGACACCCATTCGGAAGTCAAGCACGTAAGGGACAGATCTGCATCCTCACTTCAACCATCAAATGGAACTGAAGTGGAAAAATGTCTTTCATTTTTCACTCAGCTAAGTGAATAGTTACTTAATATTTGGAAGCCTTTTATTTGAGTTTTCAAGTGGTTTGGACCATTTTTAAGGTTACCAGCACATATGAATGATTCGTAACTGATTGATAGCAGTATCAGGATAATTGCTAAAAATTTAACCATTTTTACTTCCCAGTGAAAGAATTTTGAGATCTCTTCTCCAAAAACTAACTTGGAAGATAACCTTTACAAATTTTTTCCAGTACTGATTCTATTACATTAACTCTGTATTAAATGACAACTTCAAAGACTGAAGTTAACACTTAACTGGAATCAGCCTTAAAATTAAAGTGGATCAACTTAATAATCTGTATAAATCAAAGTATACTGCAAATCTGTTTCTCAAAGATTAGATACCGCCTGCTACAGATAGGGCACTAGGAGCTGTGTAAGGCTATCAAGAGCACAGAACTACTTGCTTTTCAATTAGGATGTGAATGTGAAAAGCAGACAGACGGACACAGGAAGCATGTTTCCTTATGGCAACAGACATCACTTCATGCAAACTGACCAACAGGAAACAAGGTAAATTCAGAAGCCAACTGAATTTGGAATGTGCGTGATCAGAATCCCATTCAGTATCTCACTGTATTTGTATTCCCAATCAACGTCTTTTAATGCAGCACAGTAACTTGGAAAAAACCCTAACAATGAAGCAAGAGCAAAACAGGATCCCTCCTTTCCCAAGGATGTGAAATTCACTCTGAACTTCACTCCGTGATGCCCAGGAAAAGTTTGAGACAGACACTGTTGTGTCAGTACCCCTGCCTGGCACACTAAGCAGTTCTGCCTGCGGCCACCTGCAGCCACTGACTTCACAAACAGATTACAAACCTGTTTGTTTTCTTTTATGGCAGGATATGACAGTACTCAAATCTCCTCTGTGCTGCAGTAATATAAGCTAAATAAGACTGCTACGCTTTAATTCTTTTCTTCTCTAAGATTTAGATCAATCAAATGTGAGAGACGGTTGCCCAAATTTCTAGGAACAAAAGACCGGGTTTTTTCCACGTGTGACGAGCACTTGGCTCGTCAGCGTCAATGATGCCAAGCTTTTATTCTTTGCACCACTGAAAAAAACCCCACAAGGCTCCCAAACTACTAACAAACAGCAAGTTACGGTACGGCTTCGTCCATTTCAACCCCTTTCCTTGGAAAGAGGGAGGTAGTTCAGAAGTAAGGCACTGCCCCTAAGGCACGCTTCCGTTCCACTGAAAATATCATCTATTTTAAGGCTGGCAATGAAAGTTGGAAGCAGCAATCACATGCCCTTGGAAGTACCGTAATGTCCAGCCTCAGACTGTAGCAGAAAAAGCAGCCAAAACTTTTTTTTTTTTTTTTTTTTTTTTAACTCTAAAAAAGCTAAGTACTTTATCCAAATGAAATTTGAGAATGACAGACCTACAGAAGGATGGGGCCACTGGCTCATTAAGGCTTACTGGCACTTCATTCTTTCAGAGTGAAAGGAATGGACACAATCATGTAAGTGTTCAAAGTGCAGCTCGAGATGCCTCTGTCTTCTATTCACTTCTTAAGTCACCTTAAGAGCGATCTGGAGGAAGGTAAGATGTTGAAATTTTTTAAAAGAGATTTAAATCCAAGCTTTTGTTGTCATCATTACCTCCAACTACAGTTTACCCCCAAAAACTGAAGGGCCAAAAAATCCCCCAGCAAGCAGGGGATGAAGTTACAGTCGCGTTGATACCTATTCAAGTAAACCTTTAACAAATAATGATGGAATTCAGATTCCTTGCCAACAGATCAATCTCAGCAGAGCACTGAGTTGCCCTGAAAGTTTGAACTGGCTCTTAGTCAAAGTTAATACCAGAACTGGGTTCTTCGAATGCAAAAGCGACTACAGCTCAGCTCGCTTCCACGTGGAAGTTGTCAAACTGTGCAAACTCAAAGGAGCGAGTTCCAATAGCAGCCCAGCCACTGCTTGGTTTGGAAATGGTGACGTTCTCCCAGAGGGGATAACCGTTCAACAGCCCCGAGGCAGAAGGGCCCTGTCAAAAAAAGGACAAAAAAGTTATCTTTGTAAAATCCAGCCGTTACGCGTGTTGAAACTGAGCCCACTCACACGGGAGAAGAGACATGGCAGAAAGATGTCAAGCCAAATTTCAACTATATTTCAAAACAGATCTAATGCCTTTACAGTGAATATATAAAAGGCTCATCACCCCCTAATTCACGGTTTTGCAAACTCAGGGTAGGATCTGAGAGGTAAACTGGTTTTCCCCTTCCACTTGTGTCAGGCTCCCTAAAAAACAGCCCAGCTGGCTATGATACACCTGGCACTGATCCTGTAGCATTGGGTAAGCATGAAAAGGAAAAGAGAGATGTATTTTAGACAGTAAGCTGAGAGGAAAAGGGGACAGCAGACCTTTTAAGTATCACATTGTCATTAAAATTAAAAATATTTACAAGGAAAGTTACATTTCATCTTTACATTTTATCAGTGGGCCAGTAAACAGTATTTAGAAAAAAATACTTCAATTTACTTGTATTTCTACATCTGAAAGACAGTTACAGACACAGGTAAAAGCAAAGAATGCCTTTCAAGGAGGAGTCAGCGTGAAAGTTCTTTAAAGAGGGCTCTGCACTTCTGCTGTTACATCAAAGGCATGTTTGGTACAAAACACTCCAGCAGCACAGATGAAAGTTTGTAGCATCATCATTTTCAAATTACCACCACAGCTTTGTGTTTTAAACGATTTCTGTACACATTCAGCACCTCATTCAGGTCAGCCAATGTCTTGGCCCATTTTACAAATAAGTGTAGCATTCAAAAGCCAAAACTAAACTACATCCATCCCAGTAAATGCCTTGGGTATGAGCGTCCCTTTGTCTCCCAGTGTGAAAGCAGAAAAGACAAAAAGCAGCATCTAATACATGCTGACATTTTAAGATGAAGGAAAGACTCGGTGCATAATTTTAAAAGAGAGTTTACTCCAGTGGGAGACGTCCCCAGCGAGGACTCAAGCTTCCTCCCATTTCAGGCTACACTGCAGTTGCAGAGGTTACATTAGGCAATAAATTAAGCATTCAGCAAAGGAACTGAAAGCCATTTAGTTACTTGCACCAGTGTCACACCCAGCTAAGTGCACAGGTAAACTGGAAAGTAGAGCTCAGGACTCCTTTCCTCATCAAGTGACTATGGCCAAAAGGCATGGAGACGAGGAGAGGGTGGGAGAGGTGGATTGTGGACAGGCTTCTCATTAACTGTGGCCCATTTTTACACACCAACACATCGCCTGTGCTCTTTTGGTGTAAGAAAAAAGGATGGCAGCTCATCTGAGTTCTCCAGCCTTGAACTACCTCCACATACAAAGCCCTAGCATACAAATGGAACTGGTGGGAGGCAGATTAGTAAAACAGGCCGGTTTAGTAGTTTACTGACAGTCTTCAGAATGGGAAGTCGAGTCATAATCTTTTCATTAGAGTAAAAAGATTTTCCTCTCTAGCATTCCTTATCTCCAGCTTTCAGTTCACCTTCCCGTTTGTTTCGCACACCCTTGCCAGTCTTTCAAGATCTCTTTAAAAATACAGGCACCACAACTTGGTCCAGTATCTTAATATTGGTTTAAAATAAGAGAGATGTAATTTATGCAAACTCATGCAAGTAGACAATCAATAGCACAGCATAGTTGTGTCTAAACTGCTTAGGGTTGGGAGTTTCATAATTGGTTTTCTAGTTTTTTGCCTGTGTCCTTACCTGAATGTTGAGAGTAAGTGTGTGCCACGCGTTATCCCGGACACCAGAAAGGCCCTTCATTAATATTTCTTCTCCGGCTGCAAAACATGCTTAAGGTTAGCAAAGCGTTACTTCACTCTTTCACTGAAACCAGCCAGCAAAAGGCAAACAATCCCTATTTTTCACAAGTGTTCAGGACTGGGATTTTACCACTTGCGACCACAGCACGGAAGGCTGGAATCTAACCTGGAACCTACATTATATCAGTGCATTCCCCTGTTTCACCAGGACTGGTTTCCCACTGCAATCTCCAATGCTCTTGGGAATCTGGCCTGAGATAAGGATTCCCCTCTATCGAGGGTATGGGTTCATGAAGCCTGACAGTAGTTATTGATGCTCTTGTTCTATAGACCTCCTTATTTGCGTACTGGAACTTTTTTAAATCAGAGGGTTTGAGCTGCCACTCGTGCTGCTTAGTTATAGTCAGAATTTAAGCTAAGCAAAACTTGGCTGTGACTGATACCTGGGTGAAAGACCTGAAAAAAATTAAGTGCTACAAGTGGAATCTTCAATTATTCAGCGATCTTACCTGCAAGTTAATTTAACATTCAGGCTCCCTTCTAGAAAACTATAAAGATGACAAAAAATGTTGTATCATGTAACAGGTCTGAAATAATGAGGTGGTTAATGAAAATCCTCTCATTTCATCTAGGCAAAAATATTTCTGACAGCCTGAGAAACTACCTGGGTAACGTTGTTATGTCTGATTAAAAGTAAATACTGGAGTTGATCCTAAACATATTTTCACATACAGCTGGATTTGGACATCACAGTTTCCTTAGTGAGCACCAGGATGTTAAGAGAAGCTAATGTAAAGTCTTCTCTATGATACCCATCCGTGATAAAAAGAAAGAATGGGAAAAAAAACAACAAAACCCAAACCAAACAAACAAATCATAAACCCCAGCTACCAAATACAAAACAAGATTATTTTTAAGGTCTCATATAGTCAGAAATCGGTCATTACAGGCTGCCTTCATATTAGATACACTGCAGACCTACAAGTTGCATTTGATTCATCAGGAACTATGGAAAATTTTAATTTATGGTCATGAAGTGATATAAAATGCATTTAAACAACAAAACCTGTCACTATTTCAAAGCAAATTAAAAAGAACTTGTAGCTATTGATGAAGTATTATGACATACACTCTTTCATGTGCTCTATAGACAGTGACATATGAATGCCAGCACCACCAAGCAGAATATGATCTCACTCCTCTGAGTCAGACTAACAGCAAAATGCCTAATTTTTGGAAACCACGGGCCACTTCACCCCATCACCTACACCAGATGTATATGTATTGGCTTGCACTGCTCTGCAGAACTTGTTGGTTTGGGGTTTTTTAGGTGTAGCGTAAGAATACAGATCAAACTTTTCTGTAATTCATATTGCATCACAGTATTTAGGAAAAGCAAAATTAAAGCAAAAACTGCATTTGGTAGTGTCAGCAGAAAACAAAAAAAATAAATCCAGAAAGCTGAGACTGAGAAGTGGACCAGCCAGTAGCCTTCCAATGCTCCCTTCACATGCAAAATGTGGCCCTTAGAGCACAATGGGATAAATTCATAGAGATGACAACAGAGTTAGAAAATTTGACTGTCAGTCACTTTTATCAGGGCTATGAAAATGACATGTCCTTGTGTCAGCATCCTCTTTAGCAAAGAGCTACTTACCAAGGTCACTAGTGACTCTATAGGTGCCATCTGCAAAAACCCAGAAGAAAACTCCTTGGGTACGTCGAACATATATCCCGCCATTGTCAACTCTTCCTGCAATAAACACGCCCCCATCACGTTGCTTTTCTATGTAGATGTCACAAGTGACTGTCATGTTTACCCTAGAAGAGAAGTTTAGCATTTTAACAAGCAATGAATTGATCTTTTTGAGCAGGCAGTAAGTAGAAGACTATTCACTATTTAGTAAAGTAAACTTTTTGAGGAAAAATTTAGCAATTCTAATTGTGACCTGGAGGTGCAAGACACACAGGACTTGTCTAGACTCATTGTTTCCCACCTGTGAGTCCACAGATTTTCTTAGGAAAAGCACTTCTTCTCAGAAACCAACAACAAAAAGAAGTGCATTGTCAGCAACTTTAAATGAATTCCTTAAAAACAAACACAAACAAACCAAAAGCAAAAAGAAGGTTTGCATCTTCACAGAAAAAAACACTCAGGTCTGCAGAACGAAAAAGTGGCTTTTAGACAACTAAATCAAACCCAAGATTCAAGGTTACAGCACCACATCTGCGAAAATCTGATCTTCATTTCTCTAGGATTTTTAATACAGGCCGAGTCTTAAGTAATCCAGACCTCTTGCCCAAAACCCAAACCATTTTTTTCTTTTTTTTCAAACAAAATGTTCAAATGTGTTAAAATTATTTGATTTTCCTCTTCTGGCACTTCAGCTTCAGTAAAGCAACGTGTTACACATATAATGACAGCTGCAAAGGAGAATAAAGCAAAGGAATACCCAAACAATCAAACACCACCTAGAAAATTAACACAACTTGCCCCGCACCAGGGTTGCAGTACAAGCCTCTTAACAGTAAAAATTAAAGGCATTCTTTACCTCTATTAATGTACATTAAAATTAGAAATCTACATCCTGTGTTTGGACTTGCAACATGGATAGAGCCCCAAAGTCGCACATTTCAAAAGTTTCTAATTATCTATAATTATTCACATTATTCATGTGAAATGACCCTCTATGACATCGCTCACCTGATAACTAAAACATTATTTATTTTAGCAATTTTTCTCCCCACCTCTTACACAATAGCAACCCCAGATTTCATTCTAACGTAATGAAATCTCAGAATGGTAATGGTATCAGACATTATCAGATTCTAGGATATATATTCATAACACAAGAATACTTTTTTGTCTTCCTATGTACTAACAAGAGATCCTCACATCTTGCTTAAGCCGTTATAAAGGGATTGTAAGCAATGCAGAATGAGTTAAACAGTAGTATTTTCAAGATACAGCTCAACAAAACCATAGGGGCAAAACACTAACAAATCAAGCAGAGCAGAAACAAAAAGCTTTCACGAGCACACGATTAACATTGAAAACAAAACAACTAATTATGCTTCTTTTTCAGGATTATTTAATTGCCACTGATGACTGAAGTAAAATATCATTCCACAGAGAAATTCAGTGCAAGATTGGTTCAGTAGTTCAATAGCACACACTAATGTTGGAAACATCTACCTAGGACCAGATGAGCTTTACACTGAGGACGAAGCAAACAAATCAGAGGGCCTGAAATTGAAGACTATCATTATGAAAAGCTACAGATCAGTAAAACCTAAATAATCAAGTGAATATTCAGGAGGCAAACTTGGTTCTGAAAACAAGATGAAAATTCAGAAAGAAATGGAATAAAAAATGTACTAAGAGGAAGCTCTTAGGAATTTAAAAATACATCTTGTCTAGCTGCTATAGGAATCACTGAATATGATCTACTCAATGAGGGAAAGTTGATTCTAGGGGGAATATGAGACTTTGTTTAACAGACAACTGCAGAAGCAAACGTGAGGTAACTGAAGAACAAGAAGGAAGTGATATTCTTCCAGGCTTCCGAGCAACAGCGTTTCAATCACTTGTCCAAGACAGGAATTAGGAGCATAAAGCATTTTTGGGGGATCAATGATCCAATCAAAGTGGAAAAAAACCCTGACCAAACGGCTATTTTAAAGAATATATCAAAGAATTTAAGTCAGACTTCCAAACAGAAGAAAAAGATTTAGCATAAGTTCTATAATTACTATCACTAAACCAATTAGTTAATAGGTTCTTTCTCAAATGCTTTTTAATTTTAAATAAACTTCATGCTGAAATATGCTGCTTGATTCCAAATTACCATCATTATAGCTCCTAGAAAGAATTGCAATCATAACCATACTCTTATCAAATCTCAGTTATGTTTACCCAGAAATGAAACTCTTCTAAGTAACAGTTGGATCAAATTCACACAATTCTAGTAACTGCTCAGAAGGTGTCAGTCTGCAGCAAATGTAACTGAATTAACTCCCTGACTATTTCGTTGATTCGAGAGCGGTCAAGATCACTAACAATCAAACAAGACAACTCATGATTAGGCAATTTAATCCCAAACAAATTTTGTTTTTGTTCCATTTACAAATGCACTGAAACTCGGTGCATACTCTGAACTGGGATTTTGACTTGGTCTGTCTAGGATGCCAACCCAGATCCATTATTCTGAAAAACCAGTTTGAACAAACATGTCCAGCAGGACATTAAGAAAAATAGCAGTTGGGCCAGCTAACAAGAGAAGTGGTGAACTCTCCATCTTTGAATGGTTTTAAGACTCATTTAGACAAAGACACATTTCATCTCTTAGAATCGGCAAGAGCCCTGAGTAGGGCTCAATGACTTTTGGAAGTCCCTTTAAGTCACCATTTCTACAGAGAGTTTGAACGCAAAAGCCCTCTCTCTAAGAGAAATGAAGCTTGAAACAGATTAACTGATCATTAACTCAGACTGGTAAGGAGGACATTTCCCCAGATGTCACCAGAAAGTAGTATTTACATACCACTTAAAATTTCCTATGAGGCTAATGGTCTGGTCTGCATCAGAAGCCCAAGTGATAGGTCGCTGAACCACCACCTGGCGGAGTGTGAACACGTGATCTCCCGGGTCAGAAGCATTTACGAAGTACTCAAATACACCTGTCTGATCTGCAAAATTCGGGGCTTCACTGAAAGGAGGATTACCTGTTCAGAAAATAAAACATACATCAACATCAAAAATACTATTTTTCCTCTGTGTGCTCTCATTTTCAGAAATTTCATTTGAAAATATTCTGCAGAATTTTCACTTACTCTATCAAAGCAGCGTCTCCAAAGATGAAGTTCTGGGAGTTGCAAGGTGATTTTAATTTTTAAGCAGACCCCAGTCTTTGCAAACATATGATGACCGAAGTAAATTACCTTCTTTCCTATCTTCCTTCTAAAACCTACTTCACTGTATTTATGAGACATATCATTTCCATCAAGAATTTTAAAACTGTTAGTGACCACCCAGTTAAGACACAGAATTGAATACATCTCATTGCAAGTGGAAGTAGATAGGTGTAAATTGTTGGAGAAGTAGGTATAAATAAACAACACAGATTACTTCATGTCACTTCCATTACAGGACACAAGTAACATCATTGTTATTGCCTTCCTACATTAAGACTACATCTGTGTATGAATTAAATTTTTGGGTAAGAGAATTCTGACTTACGAATATTGAAATCATCTTTGTAATTTGAAGGAAAGGGCTGAGGTGGTGGAGGCTCTGGGCAACCACATTTCCGCCCAATCTTGAGTGTGGTTAAAGTGTAGACTTCATCTATGTTTAGATCTAAAGAAAAACTTCCCTTCCACACCTAGAATTAAAAGAAAGCTCAAGCTGCAAAAAAATCAAACAGTTAAATAACAAAATATTCAAGTTCCTGAATTAAAGGACATCTCTAAAGTCCTGATTTAAGGCAAAAATCTCATCTTCTTGCCTCAGTATTTAGTATCTCCCAGCTATTTTGAAAACACCCTTTTCCCCAAATTCTTTATTACCTCCAGGTAAGATTGTATATAGCTAGTAAAAGTGTAATCAAATGGAGGTAATAAAACATGCCCTGATTAGGAAGTTCAGGCATGAAAGTCCAGGGGTTCCAACAAAGGGAAAAGAAACACCGGAAATTGCAGACTGTAATCAAAACTCATTAACTTACCTTAATAGGGTGCAGTTGCTGGAAAAGACTAGAGTTTCCAGATTCAAACCCAAGCCTAGAATGCCACACTTGAAGGGTTTCCACCATATACTACAATCAAACACAATATAAAACTTAAAAAAAAAAAAAAAAACACAACAAAATCAACAAAACCCAACAAATTTGAATATTCACCTTGAGAAATATCAGTCCTCTAAGGGTGACTAATTTTTGGTATTTTAGAGCCATTGATCACATTAGAGGCCACTCTGTTCTAGCTAGCCATTACATGTGGCTTATCTTTCTACAGATTATACATCAATAAACTATTGTCTTTATAAGCAGTGTTTCTGTATGTTAAGACAGAAAACATTGCAACCACACATGCAATCTTTAGCTCTCTACTATCGACAACGATATCCCTTTGATACAAACTCTCTCTGCCTAGGAGCAACCAGGCTGAAATAATCTGCTAATTTTGCTTTAACAAGACCTTTAGTTTAGTTGCTGGTTTTTTGATACTAGTTTTTGAGCAAAGTACTTCACCTGTCTCCAAACCTCTGCAATACTATGGTGTTTCAAGTACATTAGTTACAGATTTTAACCATATCTAACTCCTACGATATCTTTTTTTTTTAGTTACCCGGATGAACAGCGAAGCAAGCAACCTAGAGTTTGGTTTGAACAAACCAATACTTCCTAACCCCTAACCCTCAACTACATTTCCCAAGCAAACCAGTTGATTGCTGAAAGTATGGTCCAAACTATCCCCTCCTGAACAAAACAAAATTAATGCCACCAAAAATCAAATTCAAAATAATTAAACACTCCCAGCTTCTGAGGAACAAGCATCCACATCAACTAACAAAGATTTAGTCCAGCTTACACTGTGAAAGTATTGTTCACATTTCAGAGACTCAGAAATTCAGTTTAGAGAGTTTTTACCAATAAATAAATAAACAAGCAAACAAATAAGCCCAGTTTCTCCCAAACCCCAGCTGGGAGATTCTCAAAATACCTCTTCATAGGATGGATGGAACAACATAACCTACAACATACGATCAACTGCAGCTACTCCCCTGGAAATGAGCTGGTAACAACTAGAAAGCTCATGGCCATGCCAGCTGGTAAAACTACATCAGCATGTCAGAACACTCAGCCTTGGAAGAAATCCTGAAGAAAAATCAAATCGTATTTCCATCCTGAGGAATTTCTTCTTCAATATACAGATCATCAGACTGGGAGGCAATAATTCCCCAAATTCAGTTATGACACTACATATCATGGTAAAAGCAGAACTAGAATACTAAAAATTTTGCCAGGTATGTAATAGCCTCGAGTGTTAGAGGTAAAGAAGTCAATTTCTTGCTAACCTGTGATACTGTCTTGCATGTAGTTGATTATGGATCGCAATGCATTTTACAAGACTGATCAAATGTATTCAAGATCTACTTACGAATGACCCTTTGAGGTAGAAAGTTGCTCTCTGAGGTGTCACGCTGAAATGAGGCAGTGGAGGCCTGATACATTGAGAGTGATTATGAGTCTGAAGAAAAAAATAAATGTAACAAAAGGAACATACATTACTGGGATGCATCACATGGTGATGTTCATAAAAAACATGCAGCACTGACATTAAAAAAGCAACACTGGATCAATTTTCAACTATTTATTTCACTTTTATCTTAATAGCTGCAATTGTACTGGCTTAATATTTTTATTTTGAATACTGCTTAAACAAAGCACATGATTTAGTTTCCCCACAGGGTATGTAAACAAATTGAAGCTAATTTGTGATATAAAGATGACACAGAAATTGGTCTTTGGGAAGACTCAACTACTTATTCAAAGTTTAGATAGAAAAAAAGGACCTCTAGTTGTCTACCAAAGCTACAAGCAAAGAGAACATGCCCGTAGATACTAAACTCTATAAATCAAAGCAGGTTCTTTATAACAAAACATTTCCTTTTCTTTTCGAGTTCATTGGAATTGCTGATGCCCCTACCATTGTTTCAATGATGATGGTAAGGTTTCCAAGGCCATCTGTCAGAGCTACAAAACTGCCACCTCCTTCTAAGTGTCCATCCACTTGCAAGTATGACCAGCCTGGCTGAGTAAATTGCGTTGTGTGTGCTGAGACAAAACAGAACAACAGAGGAAAATAATTAAATCTTAGTAAAAAAATAGTAACATTTGTAGTCTGCACTGATTTCTCTCCCATACATTCTTACACAAAAACTTGATTTGGGGAAGTAAGTTATAGAACTTCCAAAACAAACACAAAACTATACCAGAAGAAAGATTAAAGAATTATACTAAGGTAGAATTGAAAACATCATCTCTGTGGCAGACCAAACAGCTAAAATGATAGCCATTATTTAGAAGGGAAGAAAAACCTATTATACCACTATATAAGTCCATCATGCACATTCAATATGAGTATTTATCACAGTTTAGATTTTCCTTGCTTTTTTTTTTTTTTTTTTTTTTGTGTAGATAAAGTGAAGAGTTGAGCCAGAGAAAGCATAGATGGACATCTCCACGAGGATTAATTAAATAAGTTTTTTGGCATGTAAGAGAGTACCAAAGAAGATTATGACCTGGATCATGGAAATCCTAGCAACACGGAAACAGGAAAAACTGCTCAGTTGTTCTGAACTGTTCATACAAGAGTATGGCCAGTTTTTTAATGTTTTTATACATAGGAGGTATTTATATATAGAGCAGAATAAAAGTGAAAGCATTTGCCTTGTTACTCCTTTATAGCATCGCGTCTGCTACCTGCTCTACTCAACTGTGGCAAAGACAGTAAAAAATTAAAGGACTACAGAGCAGGCGGTGAACACACGTGTCCATGGACCCTGTGTGAACATATTCCCCTTTTCCCAAGCACAAGGAAATGCTGACTTACACAAGCCAAGAATCCCAAGCAGGACAAGAATACAGAGGTTCTTTGTTCCATTTTCTCAAATTGAAAGATGTCAAACATCTACTTAAGGATTATAAAAAAGAAAAAAGGCAGAAAGGAACTAGGAAAGTACACTAACCTTTATGGGCCCTTCAGATCAAAATACTTTAATAGTAATAGCTATAAAGGGAAGTAGTTTATTTATTTTTGCTGTATCCAATGGCCAAGTATTAAGATTTTCCTTGCTACTAGGTATTTCTGCTTTTTATTGAAAGGATTTTTTTTTTCCTTCTTCAAAGCATTCCACAAAGAATATTAATTTGGTGCAAAAAATTGACAACAAAGCACTACCTAAACCCAGTTATGTTCCGTGTTAGATTGCCACACTTACCAACAAACTTTTTACCTGTAATCCAGATAGGAGCTTCTACTTTGTAGTGCCCACTCCATGGCTCTTTTGCTGTCATTAATGCACATCGACCAAAGGGCAACTCTTCATAATAACTAGCTACCAAGTTCCATGCAATGGTTCTGGAAGAAAAACAGGTGGGTTTGTTTATTTCATTCATACAAGCAGTAATAGATAAACTCAGTACAAGAATTTGTCTATTTTCCAGCACACAGATAGAAAAAATATCTTTACACCTAAAGGAGAAAATAAAATTTAAGTAAAAAAAGGAGAGGAAAACAAAACAAGTCAAGTGACAGTGTTGAGAATCTCTTACAAAACTGGTGATACGTTCCCCGTGCTGGCTCACCATAAAAAGTTGCACATTCAAGGACATGTACACTAAGGACTAAAGATTCCATTCATATTTAATTTTCTTCCTGTTTTGAAGGGGAAAAAAAGTTATCAAGATTCACAGCTTTTTGTTGAGGTGGGTTTTGGGTTTCTTTTGTTTGGCAGGTTGTTGCTGCTGGCAATTTTTTTTTTATTTTTTTTTATTATTATTTTATGGCAGGGTGTGAGGATGGAGGGGTGAGACAGTGGAGGTACCACTGGAAAAAAACTTCCCTTATCCATGTAAATAAGAAACGTATAACAATGCTAACCAGCAATCCTCCAGGAGTTGTTGGTATTTCCAGCAGTTGCCACAACACTGACAAGGTTAATTACTTCAGGGTTTTTTTGATGTGATCTTCACTGCTAGGACATTAAACTTAAGACCTGATCATCCTAAGTATGGTAATGCAACTTCATAAATAGGAGGTTTGCAGAAAGCAAAAGCTGGAGTGCTGTGCTGCTGCTGCATACAGATGAGCGCAAAGGTCTCACATTCTAAAGTCATTGCCATAATTTTATCACACTATATAGGCATTTCAGAAAACATCCTGAAATCCTATAGAAATTGTTCATAAAATAATTCAACAACTTGCTCATGTTAAACTTTTTCTGCATAGTTTCAAACATGGAAAGGAATGGAGGAAACTCAAGTTCAAAGGAATCAAGCTTAGCAGAAAGATAAGGTCCCTTTTAGCACAACGTCGATTCACAATACAAAAGCCAAGATAACTTCAATATTTGATATATGGACCTGGAACTATTCCACAATAATTTCTAAATACAATATAATTGTATTTAGGTCATGCTGTCATGTTGCTAAACAAATGGGGCATATATAATTACAAAAGGCTTATCAAATTTAACAAAAATATAAAAAGGAGAAGACAGACCCCAAAGACATTAAAGCATATGAGAGTCAAGAGGCAACTGGAACGTTCAGGAATTCACACAGGAAACATCCATCGGTTAGAAAATTTCAGCTTGCAGTGCAGAGAGATTCATAGAAACCATGTGACTCAAGAAACTTCCCTTTCCAAGTATCCAAGTGCTTTGTGCTGAGCTCCATTTCAAGCATTTCAGACAAAAAACATTTTTCATTATTGTTCCAAAACATGAAAAAACAAAAAATGAAAAAGCTTTGAACAATTACACTTACATCCTGATGTCTACATTGTCTTTAATCACTGGTTTTTTCTTTCAGATTACTAGATGCTGGAAACATCAAAATGTGTTTTCTGTTCCCCGCTAAAACTGCAAGTTTTGTGATTTCCTGATAAATAGACCAGATTTTTCTTCCAGATTTCAGTTTGGAAAGCAAATGCACAGGAAACAATAAATATATGAAAAGACTACAGAAAGTTTTGGAACGGACTCTGAGAAAAACTAGGTAATGACATCCGTACCTACTTTGTCTACTGAAGACAAACAACTTGATAAAAACCCTAAGTAAAATACAGACAACTTAGCTTTATTGTTATTTTCCTCCAATGCTTTTCATGTTTTAGTTCTTCTTAAGAACATTCCTTTTTAAACAAATACCATCAGAACCTCTAAGGCACCTGAACTCATCTGCACGAGCCATTGGATGCTGCAGAATCTCAAGAATACATTAAGACTTGTGGGGCTTCTTCTCTTTTGAGGCAAGGACAGTAGACTTCATACCTTACTGTACTTGAATTCAGACTGACAGTGGAGAGAGTTTCAGTGTACCTGCTGTATTACCACAGTAGATAGATGTGTTCTACAGTACCTGACACGATTCTTAAACACGAAGCAGTGAAAGCGAGCAACGCCGCACAAACACTTACGAGGTCATGTTTCCATTCACGTAGTTCTGATTCAGGATCCGAGCCCAGCAGCCTGCACCTACTTCATCATTGAAAGTACTGTAATCTTCTGAAGACCACAGTTTCTTCTTAGTCAGCAGGGCATTTGGCACCGTTTTTGTTCCAGGATAGTGAGCCCTACGCAGTATTTTAGAAAGAAAGAATACTTATCACAAAAATAAAAATGAAAGCCTGAAAGTACAAGCAGCAGCTAAAAGCTAAACCTATGGAAATAAATTGGAAAAAACAGGGATGATAAACAGGATTGATGTTACACGGAGAATAAACAGGTTCTAAAGGCAGGCTCCTTCAGTGTATCTTTATTGACAGCTATGCTTCACTTAAAGCTTCACTTAGAGCATTCTTGTTATACAGTCAGGTAAAACAGTTTCACCACCAGTTGCAAAATGAGTCATTTTTGTCTACTCTTTGCCATAATTGCTACTGTTAACGAACACAGTATTTGCTTTTCACTTAACACTGCTGTTAAGCAAGGGGTTTTGTTTTACTTTCATTAATACCTAGATCAGTACTTAAAAAGTAGGACGTGACTGAAGAGTGTGTAACTCCTAGTCCATACAAAAACTACCTACCTGGCAGGTAAGTATGGCAATTTTTTTAAAAAACAACTTTTAATAGCACTGTAGAGTGTATACTTTAAGAAGACCCATCCAAATGCATAAAATAAACACTTGCTAGCAGATTATAGTGAAGGCTTTCACACACCGTAAGTTCTGGACTTGTTGAACTCTACGTGATTGACATTTATAGAAAACACTAAGTGCTACAGCCCTCTTTTAGATGTCTTGGGCCTCTTTACAGCTTCAACAACTAACAAAAGGTGTGAGCAAAAGACAAGAGATTAGCTGTGTCCAGAACAGCATGCTCTGCTCCTTCAGTAGTGCAAACAATCTTTTTACCTCACTGGAAATGAGAACTCCTACAAAGAAGCAACTATTCTCCAATTACCTTCAGGAAATAATTGGTCAACTCAAGTGCCACTACACCCTGTGGAGAGACTTGAGCATCCCAATTAATATTTCAAGAAAAACCACAAGCGCCTAAACAGCTACCTTCCTTGCTGTCTGAAAAGATGACATGGAGTAGATTTTATGCATCATTCTTACAGCAGTGATGCTTCAGCAGAAGCAGTGGGATTTTGGATTCTCTGCTCAAAAGAGCAGTCAGACACACGATAACAGAAGACCACGTCAAAGAGAGAGCAAAAAGTGATGGGTATCATAAAAGGAGGAAAAAGAATGGATCTTAGTGGAGAAAAGGTAATCCTTTCAGAATAGTAGGAACAGAATTACAGCAGAAGTGAGACAGAAGTTTAAACCTCTTGTCATTCTAAGAGAAAAATTCACCAAAAGCTGTTACTATTAGTGTTTGAAGTCTTCAAACCACTGTCATTTATTAAAAAAAATATATTTTCATTGTTCCCCCCTTCTTTCAGTCTCTCTGGAACCAGCAGATGGTTGGTTCATCATCAGGGCCTCCAGCTGTTAGAGCAGTAACAAAGTGATTTTAAAATATTAATTATTACGAGAGTTTTATACAGTTATTGAAAGGATATAACACCAAAGGCAAAAAAAAACCCCAACCCCAAAACACAACACACAGTTGCTTGTGTAAGCAAAAAACTAAATAAGATGCATTAAGAAAACAATATCAATTAAGAGAAGTTCTTCTATTTATGGATTGTAAATGCTGTTTTGCACAATTTCTCACAGTGACTTCACTTGGACAGTTTTGTTTAACAAGATACAAACAAAATACTTGATGTTATTTTCTGTCTTGCATACAGCAATGGTCTGAAGGAGAAAACAAGTATAGAAATAGTAGGTTTTCCCACCGTTTTCTCTCATGCATCAGTACAAGGCCATAGAAATAAAATGAATCTTAAAAAAGATCTGCCTGTATAATACACTACAATGAAGCTTTGCAGAAAAGCACTACCTATGAAAACCTCAAAACACACACCTTGTGTGTGTTAAATTTTCAACATGTAGAGTCGAAATAGCTTGGTCTCTAACTGTGCAGAATGCAAAAAACTAACTGGTTCAACTGTGTTAGAAGCAAGTAGCACATCTAAAGTACTACTGTGAGTAACTGTGGAATTTACAAGCCCATCTGTGAAAAAGATAGTTTTCAAGAGCTTCAGTGTAATTTAAATGTGTTCAAAGTAAGAGAAACACTTGCTTATAATTCCTTATATTTCATGTAACTGGTAAAATTGATGCAATCGTAATAGCTCTGAAAATCTGTTTGGAAATATCACATTATAAAGAGCTTTGGTGACACCTGTGTCATTCCTATGTGGCTGAACATTTATTAACAGTTTTAGTGTGTCTTCAGGGTTCCCTCTAATTTCTAGCCATTACAGTATCTTGCAGACGAAGCCTGGATGCAAACAGTGCAAAATAAAACAAAAGCAGCAGCTTTAACTCATCTCCCAACCAGCTTGTCTGATGAGAGACCTCACAGATCACAAATTATGCTAACAAGCCCAAAATTTATTTTAGGTGCATTCATGAAAAAATCCTGGCTATCCAAAATAGTTTTGAAATAAAAAAGAAAGCCAAATTTTATTTATTTTTTTAAAGATACCGTGATGAAATGTGGACCCACTAGATGTCCAGTAGCCAGGAGATTATCCATGACAAGACTGAATCAGAGTAGGGATGTAAAACCCACTTTTGCAAAGAATTAAGCAACTACAGCTTTGTATGATAGAGATAGAAATAAAAACCATTGAGCTTCAGGAAGTGACTCTGGGTACATAGTTGTAGTTGCCAACAGCCAGAGAGGAAGCATGTTCACTACACTGGGATCATGGGAACTGCCATGGTTTTGTGTGCAACCAGAGTGAGCTCACAATTGCTTTCACATGATGATCCGCAAATGATCCAAGACTCTACTGGCAAAAAAACTGCCAGGATAGTTTTGTTGTTCAGAATAGCAGGAGGGATTGCTTTGGAGGGGACACTCACTGTGTATCTGTTTTTGGAGGGAAAACCTTTATTTCTACACTTCCTGTGGGTCAGATCATAAAGGTGAATGAAAAGGACTCAAGTTGAAGCAAGAAGCAGCCACATTTGAAGCATGTGATTGGGTCAGGCAAGTTTATGGAATCTAATAATTAAAATTTAGAGCTACTAGAAAAAGAAAAGTTAATCAACAAGTCTTACACACATACCCATTCAGCAGACAAGTCAGTAATCAATCTCACATTTAGTCTACTACTTTTGCAAAATACTGGCATTACATGATGAAACCCAGAACTAGAAAAGCAAGTCAGGTGGTTACATGATTTCCAAACAAAACCTTCTCATCAAAACAAAATGGGAACTAAGAATCAAGACATTACTGTAACTGAAAAAAAAATAAAGAATCACAGCCCCAATTCATTTCTGGATCATGCCCATTTCTGTAACAGACCAGCAGAAGTCTGTAATACAAGGCTGTACATAAAACTGTAAAGCTAAAGGGCTTTTTGCATACCAAATCCAGGAACAAAACCCTCAGAATAAACAGGGTTGTCCAAAAAACCTTCAATTCGTCAAAAGTACAGCCAATAGGAATCTTCCACGTGATAGAAAACTCACAATTCAATTAAAGGGTTGAGGCTCTCACCAGAATAACAGCCAGGATGATTTGATGACGTAGGTTAGTAAGAAATATTATAGCATCAATCCTTTCATTGCAGTTAAGGTTATAGAGAGGTAAAGCTTTCTCTGTGCTAGTTATAAACACACAAGATGAAGACAAACTATGAACAAACCACCAAGAAAGAAAAAAAAAGAGAGAACCCCCTACCCAATGACATCGACCACTCCGTGGAGCTCAGAGTCAAGCAGCAAGACAAAGGAAATGGGCTCCCACAGTCTGTCGCTGGCTATGATCCTCACCTGCTGCAGACTGTGCTTATCCAATGTGTATCTCAACAGCTTTGGGGGAAAAAAAAGGAAAAAAAGAAAAAAAAAAAAAAAAAAAAAAAAAAAAAAAAAAAAAGGAAAGCAAAGAATAGAGGTAAGGGAGAAATAAATGTTTTTCCAATTGTAAAAAATTTATATATGGGAAAGGCATCATCTTCTTCAGCACTATTTGAACATGTTTCAAAACAAATCACATTCTGATTCTTGTCTTCACTCAGACAAGTGTTACATAAAACAAAATGTAATAGATTGTCGAGCACAAAGGGCCTTCCAAGAAGGACACCTTCTTCCTCTACCATGCCAAACACCAATGCACATGACAAAAAGAAAAATGAAAAACATTTGGTTCTTATCTTCTTACACACAAATCTGCAGATAAAGACAAAGTATATCACATTTCATGCAAGATACTCCATCTGCAGCTCAGCCACTGAGATGCTACAAGGACCACATACAGGACAAGGACAACTGAATTGTAACTTTAAAAACCTCGTGAAAGCACAGTAAGCATTCAATTAAGAAAAGGAATTGATTCCCCCTGTTATCCCTACTAATCAACTAATTTAGTTTGACAGTGAAGCAACACAAAGGAGATCAGTTCTTCCTAAAGTCAGTCAAAACTAGAAATCAAGTTTTAAAACTGCAACCACTGTACACCTCCCCAGAGACATTTTAAGGCCTTGAAAGTCAATGAAACAAACCCAAAAGGTCACATAAGCCCAAGACTATGTCGTTTCTCAAAGTCCAGAGGTCCCCTAAACAGCGTTTGCTGTATTTGTATAAATGCAGATAAGATCAAAAGCCTCACTACCTTCAACTGAGCCTGTGTCTTTCTGCCGTGTATAAAGTTCTCTTAACAGGGAACACAACCTGCAGGAAACAGTGCTGCGAGATTATATTTTTTTTTTGTTTGTTTTCACAGATCAGAATCTAAACTTAGTTCTGTGCAGTCTGACAGTAGCCTAAAACATCACGATTTCCTGCCCCAAAGTCTTGAGAACTTGGCCTGAACACAGTGTTAGTGTTATTTCTGCACAGTGTTTTCCTGCTATGTCTTGCATTAGAATAAAGCAGCATTTCGTTTGCTGACTTAACACACATACAAAGGCTGAAGTACTTAGTGATTAGGAAAGGTTCCTGTTGAGCAGAGAAAACCAGTTTTAATGCCTGTCTTCACGGAAGTTATGAGAAAGTCCATCAATCCAGCCTCAGTGCCCCCAGGAAGGTTTTAGAGCAGGTCTTCCAGTAAGCCCAAGGAGGACAGGAGGATGACTGGGAACGGCAGCATGGGGCAAATCATCCCTGACAAACGTGGTTGCTTTCTACAACAAGATGACCACCTGCACAGGCAAGGTGAAATGTTGGACATCCTGACTTCAGCAAAGTCTCCCACCAAGGTGGACAGAAAAGTCCAAGCACGGTGCAGATTGCTAGCCATGTCCCCAAAGGCTGATATTACAGCTGTCACTTTCCACGCACACGTGGATTTTGCTTTCCCTTTTGAACTCTCTCAACCCACGAGTTTTCTCACTTTCACCCTTTGGTATTCTCACCTCTAGCCCATTAGGCAGGAGTGAACAAGTGGGTGTGTGGGGCCAAGCTGCCTACCAGGGCTGGCCTGCAAAACCGGTTATCTACTGCAAAGAAGGGCTGTTATTTAGAGGGAATTAACAGGTTGGAGAAAAAAACAGGCTGACAGGAACCTCATGAAGTTCAACAGAAGAAAACACAAAATCCCACACCTTGGACACAATAACCCCATGCAACAGTACAGGCTGCAGACTGATGAAAAATTCAGTTGCTTCTAAGAACTTAAAAGGAAAGAAAAAAAAAATGAAGAAAGAGCATGATTGTGCTCAAAAACACAGAATAAGTTGCCCAAAGGGGTTGTGAAGATACTAAAGCTGAAGAAGCCTCAGCACCACGATGTAATTTCACTTGCTTGATGCAGAGGGCTTCAACCAGATGACCTCCTGAGGTCCTGTGCAAACCAAGTTAGTCCATAATTCTATCTAATTACAGATAACATGCCCAATAAGGACACACACACACAAAAAAAAAAAAAACCCAAACATCAAAACAAGGCTGTTCTACCAGTAAAATTTATTGGTTTTAATAGAAACAAACATTATGTCCTAAGATCGGTTACAGATTGTGCTTTGAACTGTGTAATACAAAAATCCTGTTTAAAATCATGGCAAAAGAAGCATGTTCCAAAATCTTAAAATAAATCCAGAAAACAGTATTTTCTGTAATTAATCTTTTTTTTTTCTTGCACTAGTTTAGCACAGTCGATTCATTTTTATCTCTTACAGCTTAAATGTTTTTCTACCTCAGAAAAAGCAAATAAGAGTGAAGTGAATTTGTTCTTCCTACTGAACCGAGAAAGCCTTCCTGGATCACAAGACTAGTGGTTCCTCTCAAGTTGCAACTACATCAAAATACAACAGAACATGAACCCCTAACATAAAAGCCATAGTCATTGGCAAACAGGTCTTAAATACATCACCCATCATATATGTTCATTAAGAATTACCATGATTTTTAAATGACGGGGAGGGGAAAACCCCTCAATTATTTCTGTTACTTGATCATTGTATTGAAGAAGACTCATGCTACATCAACCAGAAATAAAATATGATTTGTTCTCTTAAATAAAAACTGAAGGAGGCAAATCTTTTTACACTTAACACATACTTACTATCCACTGTAACAGCTTCCACGTCAAAGGCAACTTAAATCATTGAGTACTATGAAAAAATCATTTTCATCTTGTCTACTTCCAGATAAACACCAGGGGGAAAAAAAAGAATCTTGTGTAATATATTCAAGTCTAATTGTGTATTGGCATAGAGGCCTTTAGCAAAGACTTGACAAACAGAGCTAGGCTTTGTTAAACACAGCAAACAAAAAAATCTATGTCTAACAAAAGCTGTACTACTGATCCCTAATCCATCCTGGGAGAAAATTAATATGAATTGAAACACACTAAATGATAATAGCTGGGCAGGCTTTGTTCTAATGAGAAAATATCAAGTCCTCTATCTTTCAAATCACAAGACTTGAAATATGAAGGGGAAAAAAATGAACATACAAACTTTACCTTAAGTCTACCTTAGATATGCTTCAGATTGCAAATGGTATTTTAGAGAGGGATAAAGCTCCACGGGGAGCAATGGTATCAATGTAAAAATTACCTGACATGAAAAAGAAAGGAAAGGAAAAAAGAAAATTAAAGGAAACACAATGAAATGGGAAAGTTTCTTCTTGTGGATGGATGAGAAAATAATAATTTCACTTATCTTGATAATTTGTAAATGAAACAATATACATTTAATCCCAAGTTTCCATTTCAAAACAGAAGAACTAAGAAAAAGTCACAGAGAGGTTTATACTTGAAAAAAAAGTACAATGTACAGAAAAGGATTTTTGAGAAAAAAATTTCAGACCATTTAGGAAAACAGATTGATGAGCAGATTTTGCAAATAACTAGACATGGTTATCTGAGACATACAGATAGAGTGTACTTTTAGCAGCTCTCTGAACTTGAGCATTTGAAGGACAGATGCCTAGACACTATTATCTTTTTCTCAAAAAGTCACCAAGAACTCTTGTTTGGTAGTTGTTGCCTTCAAGTCAGCACCGGCTGAGAAACATAGTGTTCTCACTCTGTACTAACCTTAATTTCTTAATAGATAACACCACCACTGCACAGGAAATACTCTCCCAACTCTTTTTTTTTTTTTTCTTTTACTGTTCAGTAGGGGTCGGAGGAGTTAGGGAAAAATCCATATGACATTCAAGAAAAATCTCAGACCAAAAGAACTTTCATCTTAAATTAAAAATGCATGCTCACAGTCCTAAAGGCTGCAAACAAATACAGGTACTTCTAGCCTTGATTCTGTCAAGCTCTTAAAAGAAGCATACATGCTAAGTGCATTCATTCTGGAAGTTTCACTGGCAATGAAATCATAACTAAAACATTTTCTAACACACTACAATTTGCTGAGGTTCAAGTCTTGTCTAACCTAAGTTTTTAAACCAAATTACTTAATGCTAGTACTATAATTGCTATTTATCAGGCAGCTACTTCCAGGTGATCAGTTTTTGTAGGCTCAACACGCACAGAGGCAGTTTCCTTATAAAATCTCTGCTTAACTGATTTGCTACGACCTTTAGACCATACATGTCTTTAAAAAATTATGAGTATATCATATCCTTTTGCATATAGATGAGGGTACACGGTAGACTAGGGACCACAAGCACATTATTATCACAGTAAGGTTAACAGAGGTAAGCAAGTTCACAAATGTAATACAAGTGATTAATTTATATTTATATAGGTCATTTCCACTGGGAACATGCTATACATTTTGAAAACTTACTTACAGTCTTGAGAAATCGATTACCAAGAAAGCAAGAGCAGCAAAGTAAGCATCAAGGCAGTTGACAGAAGTAAAGTAATAAGAAAGTGTATTCTGGAGCAAGAGTGCAGGCAAACAATCAAATTACCATTTGCTAAAACTAGGTTCGGAAATTGAGATGGTTATACTACATTAAAAACAACCCATGGATCCTTGTTTTCGCTGCTCCTTCACCATCTGGGTGTGCACTTCTAATACTGTTATCAGACATAAGCAACAAACAGCAACTCCTAACTCCAGGAGGTTTTTGACCCAAAAAATCGTAAGGAAAAGACATGCAACAGGGAATGCTATAAGTGTAGAAAGTCCCTGAGTGGCAAGTTCCACTGTGAATGTTCAAGTTCACCTAAAATTAAAGCTGATTGCAGACCAAGAATTCAGTCCTAAGGCTTTCCTGACTTTGAAGATGCACATGCAGATTAGCTAGAAGTCTCCTGTCATTCACTAGCACTAATATAAGAAACCTAAAATATAGCTCCAAACTGAACACTTGAAAGAAATGATGGAAGAGCAGGAAGGTTACCTTAGACATGCACTAAATTGAAAGAAGAGAGAAAGATGGGATAGAGTAATCGGTCACCACTGTACGTGATGGTGACAAAACCTGGAATGGCTAGGAAGTATGAAATAAGAATACACGACTTCTCAAATGGAGATGAAGATTTACTTACAGAAATGAAGTAAGAAGCAAAACGTCCCTTCTCCCACACTTACCCGACTATCTCAACAGCATCATTAAGATAGGGATCAACTATCATCTCATTTGAAATGTTCCAATCTCCATCTGCAGCGATGATGCCAATGTTCCTTAGACCCAGTCTGTCCAAAGATTGTCGAAGTACCTTAGTAACAGATAACACCACTTAAAAGTACAGCCTTCATCAACCAGGCAACACAAAAATTTAAGACTGAAAACAATTTAAGAACTGTAGGAGTCATCGGTGGAAGCATTTGTCTTCAAACCAAGATGGATAAGAAAAGTTCTCATTTCTCAAAAGAGCTATAATGACAAGTAAGACAAAGTTAATGATAAGTATTTTTAACACTGAAGGGTTATTTATGCCACTCAGCCATTACACAAAAAGGGGCTTCTGGTCACTCTGATTAATTTTGACAGCCCATCTGCATGTGTGTGTACTCCACTCAAACACTGTTGATGTACTGACTCCATTGCATGCACATAATTTGTTGCATACGAGTAATGGATTTATCATAAGGTCAGTCACATTAAGTTCATCTAGAAGTGATGAGTGGCTGGAATGGGGAAGTGGCCATACCTCCCCAAGTCATCAAAAGTGAGAACTTGATCACAAAAAAAGTGCATTGAGAAAACAAGAAAACAGGGACTTAAGTTTTGAAGTAGAAAAGACCTTGTAACCATGTAGTTCTCGACAAGAACCGAAATCATTACCAAAGATCAGCCCTTTTCAAGTGAAGATCATCTAAACATTCTTTTCACAGGCTATTTTACTGAACAAAACAAAAAAAATCTCTGATGTTTTAAGTGTCTGATACTTAATTTCACCCTCTACTTGGCTGTCATAGGTCTCACTAATTTGCAGGAACGTAATGCAACAAAGTGGAATTGCATATTTACAAAAACATGAGGGCAGTCAGCTTTGAATTCAAACATGCTGGTAGAACATATTTCCTATTCTGTCTTTCCAGCTTCTCATTATTTTACAAATTATAAACCTTTCACATCTTTCTATGGAACTTCTTAGACAAAATATGCCCACGAAAAATATACCCAGCTCTAACAGTTAAGAATGAACCATTTGAAGATCAGTAGGCCTGAATCCTTAATGAATTTCTTGTAGTAGCCCTCCAGCAATGTGAAGGAGAACAGGAAGCGTTTATATTTCAACATGTAGTCAAATAAGGACACAAAGCAAAGTCCAAGTGTTGGTGACACCGACCTAAAGGATCTAGATCTAAAGGACATAAAACTTATTAAGAAGAAAAGTAGCAATGAATTTCTGTTCAGCTGCTTGAATCCTTTGAAGCATGAAGTTTACCAGAAGAAAAATCCATAATGGCAGAAATACTTACAGAAAGTCCTTGCAATTTAAAGCTTTCTAGGTAGCTAGACATTCAGGAAAACTGCCGGAATGTAGAGAGAGTTCAGAAGAACAAAATGACTACAAAGGGTGCAGAACTTCCATGTTGAAAGGTAAGTCCCAAGGACACAGAACTGTAGACACTCAAAATGCACTCCCTAATTACATATGCAGAATGGTTCCCTCACATCCAGTGTTCAAGTTTATATACAGACACTCCTTAAATTATAGGATTATTTTAAGATGAAAGTACTTAAAGATCTAATTGGAAGGATAGGATCTTCTTGAATAAGAATGTTAAGATACAGAACCATATTTCTTTTTTTTATTTTTTGTACTTACTAAGAAACATAACTTATATGGATGGATGAAGTAACTAAAGTAAATTCTTGCAAGTAAAAATTTAGCAAGATACCTAAGAATTTATCTATGTCATGTGTTTGTCAGACATTACAGCAAATGTTTGGTGTGCAACAGCACACTGCAGTAAAGAGACCTCTTTTAAAATGGCAGACCACAAATAGAGCTGTTGTGTTGATTAGAGAATAAACGCTACGCAACACTGCAGAGTGTGAGAGAATGAATGGTAAAATGGGTGTTTAATAAAAAGCCTTACATCGATTTACGTACAGCAAAGGGAAGGCTGATGCTTTTCAGCAAATATTTGACTGACTTTAAGATCAAATTTTAAACTGAACATTTAGCTCTGGAATCCAAAAGCTTAGTCCAAATTCAACAGCACTTAAAAAGCTAAAAAGGAGAATGCCGCACCTACACTCCATAGTTTGTTCTCCCCATTCATTCTCCCCACCTTAGGAAGCCAATGCAAACAGATGAGAAAGCCTCCAGGTGACATGAAATAGGACTGAGCAAAACAGAACATTTCCATTTTGTACAACACATGCAGAAAGCCAGAAAACCAGATTTAAAAGAAGAGCCAGCCAGTGATATAGGGACTTAAAATGAGTATTTTATTTACACGAAGATTTGCCTTCTCTCTCTGATGACTGTTTTTACAAAGGGTTCAGTCTCGTAGGCATTCCAAGCAAGATAACATCTAGTCAGCAAAGAAATAATACTTGCAGCTCAAAATAATTAAAAAAAATAATTCTATTTATCTTCCATCTTACTTGCATGGTTTCACTCCAGTCTGCAGGCAAGCGTTTTCAGTTCTGTTTAGTTTTGCTTCTATAACACAGATACTGAACAACCAGAGATTTCTACTCCATGCACACACATACAGCTCCCCCTCGTACCCTACCAGCATAATTCACCTAGGATTAGAATTATCCTTTAGGAGGCTACTAGTAACCATAGTGATTTCTCCTTAGCCTATTCTACCCTATTGGTGAACCACTATTCTTTCTGGAAAAGAAAGGCCTGGAACCTGCATGGTCTGAGGCTAAATACAACAGAAAAATTCTGCCTCCTGAGGGGTTTTGGTGATAGAGACAGCAACTTATGAACTTGTTTCCTAGCTTCAAAAAAAGCTAGGCTGTGGCTTGTGCTGAACACACATAGGGATGAGACATTTTTAACAGGATTGTTAGCACACCCACTGAACAAGTTTAGACAAGGATTTAAGTTGCTTCACTAGCAAAATTTGAAGCATCTGCACATCCACCAGTTTTGTTACTTAACGTGCCCAAAGAAACAAGACACCTTGATTACAGATGCCAAGATATCCATCTGTGTCACACTTCAGTGTATTTGTGCTTTCCCCAGAAGGGATTTTTTAAGTTGCTGAAAAACTCTATGCCAGACCTCTGTGTCCAAAAGGAACTAACGGCCTAGCAGCCTACAAAAGAGAGCACCTAGAACATACCTTTAACAACATGAGTTGTGATGTACATGTAACAGAATTTGGTCTAAGATGTGCTAAAAGTTGGAAAATCTGTCCACTGCGGTGGCAGTGGACCCAGTAAATCCGTTTAAAAGACATGGCTGATTAATGTATTTGTTAACAAGAAACCCATAAAGTGGGATATAAAGTATTCCTCTTTTCTTTGTACGAGCACAGAGCTTTCTGCTAGCTTTCTCCCTCAGGCTAAGCACTGCACGAATCATAGGAAACTGCTGTTAAGGGTATTCATCTGATTCTACAGTCTAGGAAATATAATTTTTAAAAGTAACATTTTATAGGAGAGCAGTTTTTGGGAGTAGGCAGAATTTTATATATGCCAGCCTCATGAAAGATACTTTTCTGCTCTTGTTGCAAAGTCTAGTTTAACTGTTGTATGCCATGTCCCTAAAACTAATTATTGAAAAAACTAACTAAAGAAGTTGCCAAGGACAAATGATGTGACTAATGTCATCCAGTGTAAACAAACTACAGGAACTGGAATTTTCTAATAGCCACTAATTGACTAATTTTAAGCAGGTGAGATCCAATCCCTGCTGAGTTCTGAAAAAATAAAAATCAGCAGATTTTCCCTACACACTCAGTTTCACTCTTATTTGCTTTTAAGAGGTAATGCCATTAGGTGTTGCTAGAGGTATTGCTTATTAGCCTCCAAGCAGCAACAAGGAAATGAACAAAGCAGAAGCTTGCACTTAAGATTTCACTTCACCGTAACCAACAGAAATGAGTTTTCAAAGAAGGGCAAGGGGGCAGCAGTGTGAGGTATTAGAGATATCTCAAGGCTGGTTATGTGAAATACTGTGTTCTTGCAATTCTTTCAGACCAGGAAGTACTGAATTTTGCAGAACTAAAACCACAGGGCCTTAATTATATTTTCCATAAAATAAGCACCTGGAGTTTTATAGCAATCATTTAAGGGCAGTATATCCACTAGAACTTTGCTACAGAATTTTAAGTAATTCTAGATCTTGGACTTAAAACTACAATCCAAGCCAGTACAAAGATGATGAGTTTATATTATTTCAGTAGCATCGACTGGAGCTTCCGTTAACACATACAGATCCTAAATATTTAGGATACACAGGCACACTTAAAGTTCAAAGTAACAGTTTCAGACACACACAAAGAAAGATCTAGATATCTGATCCTGTTAGCATTCCATGCCTGCAACTACAAGGAACAGAGCTCAGGAAGTGAAGTAGTTGCAAGATTAAGGTCCCTTTTCAAGGCAAATTCAGAAAAGCTACTTGTTTACATATGATAACAGAAAGAAACATTTCACTTTAGAGAAATAAGAAGAAATACATACCTTAATATATTTGCTACTAAATGCCCTTTCATTCCATATCTATAAAGGAAAAGCAAAAAGCCATTTAGAAAAATCAGGATATGCCAACACATAATGAAATAATTTATTTACGTATATGTAAGATTATACAATCCATTAATGAACTCCAGGATTTCAGTTTGCTAAAGGAAAGCGCCCTGGTTGGTTTCGTTATCAGCTCTTCAGGGGAAAATTCTGTATGGAAGTTCAAAGTTAATTGCTTATCTCTCTCTAAGGTCTACTGATTGCCTTCTTGCTGAAAAAAACCCTAGAGCTGCTTGAGCTCTACAAGGGTAACTGCGTTACCCATATTAACTAATGGGTCTACAGTTTGCTAAGAAATCATTCAGAAACACATCATGACTGCAAGGTGTGGTCCTAATGAATGAGCCCTGCTGCCACACACGGATGTAGGGGAGCTAGAATGAGTGACAGTTGTTTCAGGGGGTCATTCATTTATACTTACAGTTCTTCCTAAGTACGGACTAAATCCATGCTTGAGTACAAGAGACATCCAGCATAGTTTAAGGAAACAGACACAAACCGATCTCATTTCTGTCGCTCTGGATTTTCCATCTTTTATGGAAAGAGCATTTAAGCTAAACACAGCTCAAAATTCAAAAGTGAGAATGCTGGTCTTCCTTTCTACCAGATAGCCTGGCCAATAAAATGCATTGTCAGAAACCTTATTTCTTTTTTTCTAACCACAACACGACCGCTGTGACTCACAGTCACTAGTAAAGGTGAAAGTATCCCCCTGCAGGTGTAGAGTGCCCGACTACGTACGAGCGGTTAGTTTCTTGCAGGTGGAATGTGTCCATTTGATTTTGATACTTCTAGATATTCCCATAAGTGCTATTCCATGACTTCAAAAATAAACCAAACAAAAAAGTTACTTACTGAAAGGCTCGTTTCATCATAAAGGAAATAATGATATATAACACATGCTATAAACCAAAAGTGCCGTAAAGCATAACAATGTAGAATCAGAACAGCATCAAAATTGTTTTGACAGTTTCTGAGCCTTCACGGACCTCACTGCTTTCCTGCATTTCAGATCATACCCACAAAGAAATCAGACAATACACAATGTCACCACATTTCCTGAAAAGGCAGAAATTCCCTTTTCTTAGGCATACAGAATTCAGAAGGCCAATCACTGTGAAGTAGCAACACAAAAGCCAGACATTACTCAAACAGGTAAAGGGCAGAACTTACCTCCTACTCCAAGAGCAGAGCAAGGAGAAAGATTAACAGCAGTTGTTCTCCCTGACCCCTCAACTGAATCGCGGAAGCATCACTGTGTTACCCAAAATACAAGACTGACACAGCTGAACTAAGTCAGCAGCATCAAAGCACCAAGGGGGATGCATTCCAGAGGAGATATACATCACATACAGATATACTTCCTACATTACAGCAGAAATGTCAGACTTCCTTTGAGGGATGAGAACCATAGTTTTAGAAGCTTTGCTCTGGACTGTTGAAGTGATTTTCACCTTTTCTGCAGTTAAACAACAACTGTCATACATCAAAACACTTAAAAGTCCACAGTAAGTGTTTCAGCAAGTATAGGGGTGATGTTAGAGGAATCCTAACCAAACACTTTCTTAATCAGAAGAAAAAATAAAAAGTTGAATCTCAGTTAAATAATAAACTTGACATTTTTCCTCATTTTCTTCCCCGATTTTTTCCCAATTGTCTGCTTCACTCTCATCTCCACATTATGACATTTTTCTCACACATTTGTTCATTACTTCCATATATTGCACTGTAACAGTAGTTACAATGTACTGCAACACAAACACCTTTATCTGCTACAAATGATACAAGTAAAAATGGAAGAAGTTGGAGTGGACTCTCCTTGTGTTAGCTGACTTTCACAAACCCTGTCTTAACTAACACTTTTTTGTTACCTGATAACTGCTGAAAATCCAAGCAGAACAAGCAAAGCAGAAAACAACAAGCCCAGCTCAAAACAAATTTCAGAATTCTCAAGTTCTCTGGCACTCTACAACTTTGTTCTAGAATTGGGAAGACAGGAGAGTAGCCATTTTGCATGGGTTCTCCTTTAATGGACGTTATTGAGAACGACTGCAAACTAACAACTTCTGCCTTTACCCTTGCAACAGAAAACGCTGAAACTATTATAAAACAATTTTGCTTCCCATCCCCATCATCCAGTAATCAAAGAGAGACAAGACCAAGATTTTACAAATGAAGAAAGATGAAATATACAGAAGATTTTGCTCTACTGACCCCAATATAATCAATGTCCAAATCATGATACTGTTTAGCTCCTAATATCCAAGAAACAATATAGTAAGCAGTGACATCTGGATAGTCATAGGGCCAGTTTTCACCCCTCCCTATCCATCCTGGAAATGTCCAAGGTAATCCTGGAAAAGAGAAGAAAAACAAATGAATAAGGTAAGTCCACATTACTCAGTAAGCTTCAAAAGGAAACCATAATTTGTTCTACCCCAAAATGAAGGAGCAGATATGCATTTCAAATTCATGTAGTTCCAGTGAAGACATTGAAACATAACGAATTTAACTGGAGAGTATGGTCTAACAGAAACTGTGATCAAACATATTAATAGTTGCTTTTTAAGCTTGAAAACCTTAATTACTAAAAAACAACTGCCTACATGCAATCTTTTAATTTTGTGGTATTAGCTCCACCAGGTTTAAAATTCCAAAGATTTTAAGATAAAAGTTTACAAAGTTAGGGGAAAAGGATCGATACTATACACCAAAAACTGTTAATCTCCTGCATATGAATTTCAGAAGTGATGACCTGATTATAATAGAGGATCATGAAAAAGCAATTCCAAGTCTCAGCTATTTACTGGATCTTGTAGTAAATAAGAACAACAAATTAACCAAAGCAGATCTTGCTGAGTTTTCAACTGACTTTGTACAAGACACAATAGGCTCATTCAAAGACAAACCCGCCTTCCTTCGTTGGAAGCTTGATCTGAGCGAAGAGAGAGGTTATTAATAATCACAATTAGTCATAAAGGGTAAGCTTACTGCCTGTCACAGAGCTTGTCTAACAGAACCTGACTAGCAAATCCTGCACCGAGTCATTCCTTGTGGCTGGATGTGGCAAAGCCTGATCCCTGGAAGAGGGGGGTTTAGATCCTTTTGAATATATTTTTTAATCTTGTTTCTTGTGAAATACATTTTATGAAGTTTTTCATTTGAAATGTAGAATTCCACATTTGTACTGTCACAGTACACACACATCCACGATCAAAACTGAGAGACAGGGAAATCCTCTTAAAACTGAGCTGCATACATAAGACAAACCAGAAGACAAGAATCACTACAATGCGGAGGGTTTGTAAATAAGAACATACTGAATTTAGTGCAGGTAAGATTTACAGACTACTTCTTGTAAATTTACTTTATCCCTCCCAACTTTTTTACTCTAACGTTCATAAATTCAGCTCTCATGACAAATCATTTATGTACGTTGCTGTGATACAACCTAAGCATTAATGTTACTTGATACAAGCAAATAATCCTATGCCTAGTTGGTGCAGTAGCACAACATAAGAATGCTACTGTAACAAGCATGTAAAACACGGTCAGTTTAAGTAAAATATCACAGCAAGCTTACCAAGTATTACAGATTCTCTTTGGTCTACTACAAGATCAAAAATCATCCACCCATTAAAATCAATATGCTAATTAAAGGTCAGATATGTCATTTAGTTATGGGGGGGAAACAGCATTTAAGTCCTAAAGCTTGAAGCAATTTACCAATCAGTTTAATTTTTGGATTCCTCTTTTTAGCTTCTTTCATCAGCCACCACTCATAGCCCCGGAAGTAGTTCTCATCATTTTCATAGTGCATATGGGAGGGTTCAGTACCATCTAGGAAGGAAAGAGACAGGTAGCTCACAATTAACTTCTGTGTCATAGGCTGTTACACATTGTAAGTTTGTTGTATGGCTCACTGCCATAATATGCAAGCACATACCTCCAACGTGGTTCACACGTTCTTTGGTATGTATTTCAAAGCAAAATGACTAGTTGGAGGGAATAGGCAAGACTTGCCACCCTTCATTCTTAGCATAAACTTAATATTTTTAAGGGACCATGACCACTTTGAACATCAGAATGTGATTGGGTATTATCTATCCCTAGCTATCGTAATACTAAATCTATATTCATGATGATGGTGATCCCAACAACCTCTAGGAAAGTTACAGCATTAAGATCAGAAGGGGAAAAAAAACCCCAAATTTTGTAGAAGTGGGTTATATATAAAGCAAAAGGCAAACAAAACGTTATAATTTTTTATAGTTTGTTTGTTTCTTCTGTGCAAAACAAGTCCAAGGAGAGAAGAGAAAGGACCTGCCATGACAGGATTTTTTTTATTATCTTTATAATAAAAGACCTGGTTTATAATTTCCGTGGTGTTCTGTGACTGCAGGAAGATTTTGGGGAATTGAAGGCTATGCACTGAATTGCCTCAGGCAAAGCTAAACAAACTAGAAAGGTGCAAAAGAATCAATGCTTCATGGGAAGTCATTACAGATAAAAAATAAATTAATAACTTGTGCATGCAACTGCAACGATTACTGATGCTAAACGATATGCCTAATTGTTTCAGAGATCTCTTCTGATGAGACTTTTTTTGATAAAGCCTGCCAAAATAGCACATTTCATTACAGAAAATAGGACTGATTTATATTTTTTTTTTACATTACTAACTCCTATTTGGAAGTTCTATTTGTCAGAGACATAGAACAACAATTATACACCAAACTTAAGACTTCCGATCACACTTCAAACAGAATCCTTATCAGGCCTCTGAGGTCAGGATAAGAACTGCAGTTTAGTGTGTGAAGACATATGCAGCTTATTTGTTCTCCTTCTAGAAATCTAGAAAGCAATCAAACAAGTATGTAATATTCCCCTCAGCCAGAAGCAAGAGTTTTTGAAGAGAAGGCCTTTGCACACATGAAGACAACTCCGTTCTCCTCTAACCAAGAAGTTATTGACCAAATACCAAGCTCTTAAACCCACTATAATACTTTTCTCCGTGTTAATTTTTCTTAAGGGAAGCCACAGAATGAAAAACAGCATCATACAGACATTTACAGAAATATATATAAAATGCCACAAAGACAGATACTATGCTTTATATTTACTGACTCTGCTTCAAGGCTATTTTTGATGTGGCCAAGACCTACTTTGGGGGGTGGGGAGAAGATAGAAACTGTAGTTTAGTTACTGCTTTTCAGCTTCCAATTACAGCTACAGATTCTCCTATGTGAAAAAATAGTAGGCTAAGCAAATTACACCAAGACATTTTCATTTGCAATTGTGGCCAGGCAAAAAAAAATACAATGCCTACTGTCAGACAATACCGCTCCAGTGAAATGTAGCAGCATATTAATCCAAAGAAACAAAAATGCTTCTCACCAGCTGTCTTTGCATTTATTTTAATGCTTTTAAGACATGAACTACCTAGTCCTCCACAAGTTTTACAGTTTGTATTACAAAACTGCTCTTTAAGAAATGCTCTGCCATTCAGGAAGCTACTAGAGCTTACTAAACCTCGTGGGGAGAGGGAAAGGAGGGAAGAAGAACTCAGTTGCTCGAGAATGCAACCTATTGACTGTATGGTAGTGAGAATGGTCTCCAGAATCTTAGTGCAAGTTTTGCTTCTACAAGTTAGCAGTCATTATTTCTGTTTTTCTGCAACTTCAGTGCGACTACAGAATGCATTTTCCATGCCTCAGCTAAACAACACATGCAAGACACACTGCTTAGAACATCACCACAAAAAGTTAAGCCCTGCTCACGCAAAGTCCATACCTGTTGATTGACCATCACCTCCAATCTCTACTTTGAGGATATGTAAAGAAGCACCAAAATTTGGCTAGGAAAAAAAGAGACAGAAAAACAAACACAATCCTGCAGTTAACAAGAAGCAGCAGCAATAAATAACTGTACAATTTTAAGGATGCTAAAAATTCAGTTCCACAATGAGACATTATATAAAATTCTGCTTCAAAAGGAAAGCGAGCAAGATAAATAGTGTATTTAATCTTTAGCCAGTTTAACTGCCTCTTGCACCATTAATGATACTTAAACACTCCAACTGTACAAATTTTTAAATGATTATGCTCAAGAAAATAGTGAAGTGCTCTTAAAGTAGAGCAGTGGCTATATGAGGAATACACTATTTTTATTGCTATCAGATGTCGAGTTCATTTTTCTTTAAAATCAAATTATTGAAGTTAATATTCCTGTAAAAAGTTTATTAGGTAAAGTGCTACACTGCTTACATGAAAAACCATCTATATGGGTCAGAAACAATCTGCTAACAACAGACAGTCAAAAGAAAAAAAAACACCACATGGGAAAACTAGGTGGTCACCAAGTCCACTATCCTGTTCCCCCAGCACCTGACTGGTGCAGCAGAATATAAAATTCAAGCTCATACAGGTGATCCTACTCCTAGTATGTTCTTCCAGCCATTAGTGGCTTAAGAGTTGCTCAAGTCAGAACTACGAATAATCATTATTTAATAACCACTAATGAGCTGGCCTCCATCACAGCATTACCCAACTATAAATTTTGGCATCCAGAAAAAGTTTTAAGATGTGAAAATGCAGTTTGATTAAAAAAATAGGCTGCACAGACAATAATTTGCTTGGCTTATAAGTTTGGGATTCTTTTAATTTGCTTATAAATAAGAAGTAAATATTCCTAATTTACCATTTTTCTTCTTGACATTTCTGATTTTAAACTTCTAATACATTTGCTCCCCCATCCCCATCATGACAGATGAATGACATCAAAGACCTGGAGGCAAGGTATACCCCTCCTAAGTAACATGACAGTTTAAGAGGTTTTGGTGAAAGAACACGTCAAAAATTCTTTGAGGATCATGATCTCTTGGCTAGATTTTCTTTTACCACATGCCTGTTGATTCCCTCAGAAAACTTATATTTGTAACACACAGCTTCAGTCTCCAAAAAACATAGGGTTTGATCCACCTTATGCCCTTTACAACCGATTCTTTAAACTACACAGTGAATTATTCCCCTCCAGCCATCTGGATTACACTACTTGAAAGTGACACGACATCCTCTTCCAGCAGAGTAATTAACAGTGCCAAAAGCAAAACAAGTTATTACTGTCCAGTGCAATAATCTTACCATATATTCAATTGGGTAACTCTGCAGGTTACAGTTGCTACCTAAAGCATCTTACAAACCAGTAATATTCACACACCTTCTAGAGTAGCTGCATGTATAGTCAAGGTTAGCTTGAAGTAGATGTGCTACTCAAATGATGCAGTCTGCACAGTTGTTTTCACATTACATGAATCCACATCCCACTCCCCCCAACAAAAAAACAACACCCCCCCAAAAAAAAAAAAAACCTGCCTCAAAGACCCAATTCCTGCAATTGCTAGAAAGAGCTAAACCCCTAATTTAAGCCATAAAATCAATTTAATCCTCTTTGCATCCACATGAATGCCAAAACATGTTGAAAACCTAAAAGGAATTCTCATAATAATTTGAAGAGACAGGCTTCTGAAAAACATGCTGGTTGTCAAAGACAGCAGCTAAAATTTAAAGTTCTGATAAAAATCAATACTAAACTAGATGTCTTATAAAATGGGATTTTGTTTAATTTCAAGCAGTTATGAATATATTATAGGTGTTCCAACATTACACAATAAAAAATTCTGCACGAAATTTGCCATCATTGCAGCAGTGAAACTGCCTTTACCTTGAACAGATAATCTAAAATCTGGGAGCGATAGGGTTCTTGGTAGTTCACCAGGAGTCTAGATGTGGCCTAAAACAGAAAGAAAATGCAATAATATGAATATCTCACTTTCAAATATATAAGTACATCCCAGTTCATCAGTCTAGGACTTTCACAGAGCTAATAAACCTACAAAAATACTTATAGCACCAGCAACTCAGCTAAACACCTGTAAAACCTCTTCTATAACTGTTCAATTTCGCCTTTCTGGTTGCACAGATCACAATTGCCTAGTACTCTGCTTTCCTGCAATTTACTGCGGAGTCAGAGAACAGAGAAACAAAGAGAACTCACAAACTTATCGTAAGCGAAACACAGCCCCTTCCCAGCACCATTTCTCCTGCTCTACTCCAATTCCCCTTGCTTTGGCTCACTTCATACCGAAGGCAATGGGAGCTCACGGGGCACACTGGTGGGAGGGCAGGGAAAGCAACTCAGCAGGTCCAAGAAAGGGTAAGAACTCTCAAGAACTCATGGCTCTGCTCACTGGACCACTGGAAAACATTACAGCTGGCTGCTGGCTCATCCAACATTCTAAAGCTTATAGAGACAACCCATTACCCAAAAAAAAAGTCCACCCTGGCTTAGATCTTCTATATCAGCACCGAGGATGCGGCCGGCCCTCGGCACCCCAAGTTTTCCTGATGAGAAAGAGCCACTGCACAGCTGACCAGGGGACTGGCACAAGCCAAGACCCGGCTCCAGGTCTCTTCCCAGTCAGGACCACTGCCCCCATAGCTCCCCTAAGGGATCCCCACCTTAGAGCCCCACTCACATACCCCTCACCTCGCTCTACCCGCATAGCTCCCCATAGAACTCTCCCCGG
>VXBJ01005738.1:203316-298003 GCA_013400055.1 Nycticryphes semicollaris | reverse complement strand
AGACACCCCAGCCCTCACGGCTCCCCTCAGCCCTCACGGCTCCCCTCAGAGACACCCCAGCCCTCACGGCTCCCCTCAGAGACCCCGGCCCAGGCCCCGCCGGCCAGCACCGAAAATACCAAACACGCCCACTGATGGAATCGACCCCCCGACCCCTCGCCAGGGCGTCCGTTGCCACCGCCGCCCCGAAGAGGGCATCGGCACCACAGCACCGGAGAATCCCCCACGCTGGCCGCCGCCGCTCACCCCGCCGCCGCTGATAGCCCCGATCCCGTCGAACTCCCTGCCCAGCCCGTCGATATCGTCCAGCACGTACGTGGCCGCCGAGAGCGCAGCGGCACCGACCCCAGGGGGCCCCAGGCCCCAGCTGCAGATAAGCAGGAGCCAGCCCCACAGCAGAGAAGCGCACCCCATCCCAAGCCGCTCCGCACTGCGCTGCCGACAGCGTCCCGACCGCGCCGTCCCGTCCCCGCAGCAACACGCCACTGCCCAGCGCCGCGTAACCTGGCAATCACCTGGAGGGGGCGGGGCGTGAACGCCCATGGCCGCCATTTTGCTAAAGGGAAAGGCTTTGAGCCCTTACGGGCAACCCCCTCGCCCCCGCTTGAAGTTAGCGGCTGCCATTTTGAGAGAGGGCAAGGCAAGTGGCCGTTGCTGGGAAGCGTGCCGCCATGCTGGGGTTGGGCAATGAATAGGGAGTGAAGCTACGTAGGAGCCATCTTGGGTGTGGGAAAGCCGGCGGGCGGTGAGGTGAGGCGAGGCGGGGTGTGGGCGTGGTGGCGGGAGAGGGCACAGGGAAATTGCGTGAAGTGCTTTACGAGCCGCCAGGTTGTGCGAGCTGAGCCAAAATGATCGTGTTTTTCGGGGCCTGTGGCACGGCATGGCACGGCACGGCACGGCAGTTTTCTTGGAAGAGAAATGGTGTTTCCCAGTGAATCTCTCATTTCCAGCCCCTCGCCAGGATCCACGGCCAGTTTCCTGGCTTTGGGTCACTCTTAGGCTGTCACCAAGTCGTTTGTAACGTAGGCAAAAATCGGCACTCTGAAGGGGAAAATTCCAGTGCGTTGTAAGAAAGAACTTTTATTGCTTACACAGGAAGAGAAAGGGAGTGGCCTTGGGGCACAGGACCAGGCCCAGAGAGGCCCTGTCCTGGAGAGGGATGCAGGCAGCCCTAAGGGCTTCCCTTTGAGCCACAGTTGGCACCAGTTAGATCAATGGCTGCGTAGGCAGGACCCCAGAGAGGGACCCTGAAAGTGGGTTTTGACTTGCTCTGCTAGCAGGTTTCTGTTCTGCGGTCTTGACTGGGAAGTCTGCAGGGCAGCTGTGTAAAAACATGAGATGGTGCTGTACTACACGTTAAAAAGTCCATTGGGATAGCCAGAGTGTTCCCTCAGACTCCAGCTCTTGAAAGGATTCCTCTCAGAGGAAAAGTAATCGGGAGATTGGCAATTAGTTTTGTTATCCTATAAAAATCTGTAAAGGGGAGCTGTTGGTTTGCTGACCTCAGTGTTTCACAGAGGCAACAGGTAATGTGTGCTTGAAGGAGGAATGGAACTGGGAGATGCAGTGGCTGATGTTACGCGGGCAGTGTGTTAGAGCTGTGGGAAAGCCCAGGTTTTGCATGTTTCTGTCCATAAGGAATGCTGTTATTCGAGCCACTGCCTCTCTTGTGCATGTCATTGAGGGATCTAATGCTTCAGTGATGACATTACCTCACTGATGTTTCCTGTTTATTTCTTTTTTAATAACAATACCAAACACTCACAAAACATTCTGCACTTTACAGCAATATCCAGCATTAACTAATGAACCTGCTCACACCCAAATGAGCTATACATTGTCATTATTACATGCAGAACGACAGAGTGACTTCCTCAGGGCTACAGTGAGTCAGTGGCAGAGGGAGAATTATGCTCATGGTTCTAATTTATATTCATCCGAGCACTCTACAGTTTTGCACGCCTGGAAGGTTTGCAAAACCATCATGCGTTATTAACTGGTTTATTTTGGTAATTTCTTAAATTACTGCATCCAAGGCTTCAGCTTTGGAATTCAGTCTCTTATTCACTCATAGAAGCCTGACAGTGTCAGCTTTCAAAACTACTGATTCCATCCTGTGATGTACTGAGTGCCTCCCCTTTTCAGTTGGTGTAGAAGAACATTCTTAGAATTTATTTTGGTGGAAAAAAGAGGATATTTTGGTGGGACTCTCAGGAGTTCTATTGTACATTAATCTCAACCTTGCTTTTTACCTATTTTTTTCTTTACACCTTCATCCATGACCCATGTAGTCTAGACTATTTGTAATCCCAAACATAACCAATAAAATTATTTTTAATAATATTTAAAGATTTACTCATTGCTTCTTTGGTAGATAATTTTCCACTGTTAATGGTTTTCTATTTCAGTTGTTCGTTCTTGATAGTATTTTAACCTCAGCCAACCCAAAGAACACCTGTTGTTCTGAGATGACTGATGTGAGATACTATAAATGTCCAGATCTCCACAAAAGCCTGGGAAACCGTGTTGGTTGCATGAGAAATTAAATTGTTCTTTCTGGTATCTAATCTAAATCTCCATCCAATTTAAAGGCATTACTCTAATAATTGTAAGAGTTGTCTTTTCTTCAGTGAAGTATAGGAACCCTCCACAGAATAGCAGAACCAGCTCACAAGACATTGTTTTTAGTAGGTACTATGTTAGGAAAGGCAAGTGAAAAATGATAAATCAGGTCTTTGTCTCATGACTTTTTTCTCAGTACAAATAAATCTTTGACTGAAATTGACCATAGAAATTAATCTAACCAAGTGGCTGGAAAGTCTCCCGTTCACCAAACTGGAGGGAGCTATCATACCAGTTCAGGAATGACCACAAGTAGAATGATTTGATAATTTAGGCTTCCTAGAACAAGTGCATCAGTAGGAAAACTGGATGAAAAAGTTATGCTGTGACTGAAAAAGGGAAGGAACCAAATCTCTGCATCCAGCAGTGAAATATTATAGCGCTCTCTGATAATGTTCTCAAGGAAGTTGGTATGTCCTATTTTAGAGCTTTTCAATTTGCTCATCTGTTTCATTTCTCCTTAACATCTGAATCATCAAACCGGACACTTTTTGCGTTACCCAATAGATGTACTTTTAAAGTGAAATTGTACCCAGTTTCTTAGAAGCTGAATTAAAATTGTTCCAAACAGCATTTAAGAAAAAAATCAGAGTGCACAATAAATTGTTCTGGTCACAGAGGGAAAAGAGAAACTGTATTCATGTAACCTGTCTAATTGAACAGAATTATCTGTTAAAAGAATTCCTCCTGTGAAAACCGCATCTAACCTCAGATTCCATTTATATAAAAAAACATAAATATGTAATATTGCAGTGCATAAATTTCTCTTACCTGCAGTTAACTAGAACTGTTCACAAACTTCTTCCCATCAGGAGGCAAAAGGAAAAAAAAATCAGTAACACAAATTCTGAAAATAATTAAACTTTTTTTCGACAAACTCCTACAGTCACTGTGATATATTTTTGTGGGCTCTACTTAAGTGGCTTCTTGTTTGATTCTGTGATAAATTTGTTGGGAAAGGCAAGCGACAAATCCTTCAGTCAAAAAAAGACCCTATGTTTTGAACATATACAAGTAAACACAAATAAATGCATATACACTCCACTGTATTTTATTTCTGTGGAGATGTTTCTCTGCAGAATGTGTCATGTCCTAGATAAGAGGGTTGTAATGTACTCATGTCATTATACAATATTTTCAATAAAACCTTTATAAACATACTAAAAGCATTCCTAGATTTAGCAAAGTTGGTACCATCCTTTGTGCATAAGTCTCCGTAACTACGTTACCTTTTTTTTTCCCCATGAATAAGTTTATATTAGCAAGGTCTAAAAAAACTAATCATCAGAAGAGTAGAGACATGTGAGCTGTCCCCTCATTGGTGTGCCCAAGAGCAGCTTCCTGTTTCTTCGTGATGAAACCGTTTTTCTTCTCAGAAGCAGACACGGGTTTCACTACTCGTGGCATCACTGCGAAACTGCTACACTGAGGACACGTGGCTGCCTAGGTAAGTTTTCAGAATCCAAGAAGTCAGATACACAGGTTATGTTCTGGTGCAGATTTTAACCTGGTGCTCCCTCAGTGTGAGGCTGACATCATAAAGCAAAAAGGAGGGAGACAAAAGGGGCTGGAAAAGATTACTTGGAGAGAAGGAGTATTTCACTCCCAGCACCAGTGAAACTTGAGGCAAAAGGGCAAATGACATCAAAAATTGAATTAGGAAGGACCTGCCAGCCTGTTTTATTTTTATAATGGTTGCCATCATCAAAATGCCTCTTGCTTTGGAGAGACGGGAAGAGTGGAGAAGAAAAGTATTTTGGGGTGAGTTTTCAGTATTTTGAGTTGTCTTCACTGCAAAAAATGCTTCAGGCCTCACAGGAGGTTATAGCCAATAGCTCTGCTATTATTGTTCTTTAATATTTTATGGCACTAGCAAGGTACTCAGTGCTATTTCTGTGAATATACACAGTGGTTAAAACTTAGGAGAAAAAATAAGCTGTGCTACAGGTAACCTGTATGCATAGAGGAAAACGTGATGCACATAAAGATATAGCAAAAATAATAGTACTTGCCTGCATGGCCTACATCCTAGAAAAACACAGATTTTTTTTTCTATTTGGTCATGTTAAAATTTTGATACTCTATATAACTATCCATAAAGTGTATCTCAGGTTTAAAAAGACTGAGCTCATTTAGACCCGTTTGAATCTCCCTGGGACCTGTGAGTGGGATTTAGTGTTGCAGGAGAAAAAATGCAGTTCATTTTAAGCAAGAACATCCATGCTACTGAAAGGCATATTTCAGCTCTCCTCAACTGCGAGGTTTTTCAGATTTAAGTTTTGAGATCTGCTTATTAGCAAAAAAGATCCAGGAATGGAAGGTCCTTGTAGTCAGGGAAGTCAGCTTGGCACTGTAACTTACTTTGAAAACACAAAGCAATCTCAATCTACGTTGTTGAAATTGCTTTGAGAGAGAAAAAAAAAAAATACCAAGAAACCCTCTGTCCTTCCATCTTACAGGTTATATACAACACCACCAGTACAGCAGCTACTGTGCTAGCTCACACCATTTTTTCTCCCCCTGAAACTTAACTAAAAACCAAAGTACTTGTAAAAATTTACCACTTTATAATGAATATTGCTTACCGCAACTTGCCCTGTTAAGAACTTGAATTTGAAATAAAGGGTGAAAAGTATGTTGTAGGTGTTTCAAAATTTATACTGGTGTTTATTAGCTAATGGGAGATTTTATTTTTTTTTAATTATTGATTAAGCATTTCTGTTAATAAAACAATATCCTTACAGCCTTCTTCATCTTTCCTGATTTCCCAAACTGTAGCAGAATTCACGTATCTGAAAAATCAAGACGACTCTGCCATTCTTCCCTTAGAAAGTTTTTTACAGATAAGCGTATGGAATATCATTTCACATTTGTGCTTATGAAGGTATAACTTTATATTTTGTCACTTTCAAAATGTTATAAATTGAGAGACTGCCTAAAGCTCTATTGGAATCTGAAGTAGATCGTGTAGGAATGTGTCAATACAAATACATATGTAATGAGTACTTGCTTTCAGAAACTTGTACAAGGTTCCTTTACAGGCTTGTTTGCATACATTCCTTGAAGCATAGCATTTGCTAGTCCACTTCTCTAAGTTTTATGTCTGACTAACTTTTTTCAGAGTTCTTGTACAGCAGATTTTCTGTAGGAAATTGATAAAGAGACAGGGACAATGATAATGATCAAATAATGTGGCTAAAAGATAAAATTACTGTTGAGATTACATCTGATACCAAAAGAAGTCTATAAAATAAGTCACAAGTCAACAGAATTAGTCACAATGGGTTTGGACCATGAAAGTCAAGCCATTAGACTATGTCCTCAATACTTTTTCAGAAGAAAAAAATACCAGTCAGTGGGAAAAATTATCAAACGTTGTGGTTTAGGGCAGCTGTAAGCCGATAGCAGCATGTACGCTCATAGCTGAGAGAAAACCTGGGCTTGCTTCAGATCACACATTCAGGTAAGATTCACCATTTTGCATTACACAGTCCAAATTATCAGAAAAAAAAAACCTAAGAAGTATGATAAGGAGCACTTCTGCTGACATAAGGGTCTGGCAAAACAATGCTTTCTGCTTTGATGTTTCTGTGCAAGAAGCTGCAGCCTGCATTGCAGTACGCTGCATTTGCTGGCTTGTTGACACACTTCAGTATAGGTCATGGGTACGTGCCAGAATGACACACTTCTTGTTATTCTCATTGAAAGCATGTCCTCGTATAAGTAATACCAATGTGTCATCTAAGCTAGGACATGGATATTACCTGGAGAATTTTAGACAGCTTCTAGGGCTTTGTTCATAGAAATTATTGATGATATTGGTTAAAAAAAGCAAACCGTGGGGTACAGTTGCATGTGAACACGAAGGACAGAAAAAAAATTGCCAAGGCGGCAAATTTCCTGTGGTCTCAACTCTCTTCTTTGAATCCATCTTCAGTGTCCCAGCCTGCCATTAGCCAGTTAGATATTAGTTCCTTACGGCGGGTGGCAGAAGAGCAAAGCAAGGTCTTTTCCCAAAGAACAAGTTGTTTATTCAGACAAGTGCAATGTAAGGTTTTACATTATGATCAGCGATGTCAAGAGTACAAAACTTTTAGAAACAACTGAAAAGAGAAAGCTGAAGAATAGAAGGTGCGCGGTGTGAAGAAATTGGCATGTTGGTTTGTGAGTGGGTATGAAAGAGCTGATAAAGGTAACTGTGAGAGAGGAGCTGCTGTGAGTAACATGGAGACAAGTCGTCAGCTTGTAAGGGTGATGAATCTGTAGTATAACAAGTCAGCTAACAATGGAGAAAGAGTCTGTGGGGGAGGGAGAAGGAATTCCAATTTCTCAGTCATGCGACGAGCAAACACTGCTTCATACTCTTGCTGCACTACAGCACACACTTCTGAAAGGGCACGTTTCCCTGTTAGACATGTAGGGACCTGTCACGGGCAAAGAAATGCTAAAATGTGATTAGAAGAAGAGGTATTTTATCTTTTGCTCATCTGGACAGTCTGTATATGTCTGCTTTGCTTTTGGTGAGAAGTGGGTCATCAAAACCCTGGGATCCAGTTTCTAGAGCAAGGTTTTTAATTCATGGTAGTTGCCTATACTGATGAGCTTATGGTGACTTGTTTACTGTTGTGGTTTTATTCAATCACACTGAAAAGCAGATACCTTATGTTTTTTTCTTAAATACAGCCACTACAGTTTTTAAATTAGTCATAATGTAAATAAAGCCACTCAATGGACCAAATTGGCAAGTCCTTCTCAAGACTTTTCCTTGTGTTTCAAGTCTGTGAATGAATTTAGCTCTAACTGTGAAAAGTCGTCCAACTTCATCAAATAAAGCAGTGGCTGGTAAAATTAAATACGTGCTTTCTGACTAGTTTTGTCTCTGAATGTGCATGAAAGTTTATTTTTTTATGGAAAAGAGGTCCAACAGAGGCAGTTAACGTAGTTGGGCTTGTCTGATAAACCCACAAACCTTACACGCACACATCAAACTCATAAAAAGGCAGAATGAATTTCCCTATGGCAGGGGGAAAGCCCTGCGCACCCAAGCTCTCTTCAGCTTGAACTGTGAGAGCTTCGCCCCGTGTGGGAGCAGTTGTAGCCGATGCTATCGTGCAACCTACTTGCTCTCCACCTCCTCTGCTAACAGGTTTAGGCTCAAACCACAGATTAGTTATCGCCAGCAGTCTCTGAAGCAGTTAGTGTATTTGGCAGTGGACCGATAGTAGGAGCACCGCAAGTATTCCCCATTCTCGTATTTCCTGAACTCGGCAATTACATGTTGTGAGGAGAGAATTACTGAGTGTCAGAGCTGTGATCTAATCAGTGAGTACCAGCAGTCTCATGGCTATGATTTTATACCCTTTCTTACTTAAAGGTCAGCTCTTCTAAGTGCTTCTAACGGTCACACATATGCAACCCCTCCAGTCGCACTGCTGTAGTCAGGGCTGCCGTTTTACTGGTATTTTTGTGCAGAAGCTGTTGACACCCACAGCCCTGGCAGTGCCTAAGATAACCATAATTGCTAATGATTTTATAAACTGATGCATAAACTGGAATTCTTCAGGGAAAGAAATGTAAATGAGAAATTGTACTCAGAGAGTCTCCACCTCACATGAGTCTGAAGTCACTTAAGACTCACTACTCTACTACGCCCTGGTAGATTCTTCTGTGTATGCAGGAACCCAGTAGCCTGCCAGCCTTCACATGAGGGTTCCCAGGACACAAAGTGAGCTTTTCTGGATTAGCAATGCTGGAAGAGTTGATGACAAGTTCTTGGGGGTACGAAGGAGGGGAGGGGAAGCAGGGAAGTGTGATGATGCGACAGAACAAGGGAGTAATTCACAACAGGGAGACATGAGCCACACATTGTCCTCTTCTCAGCAGATCCCAGCATCTAGCGGTACCTCAACCCCTGTCTTTCTGTCCTTGCCTCTCCATTGCCTTAGAGGGGAGGAGGTTATTGCAGATAAGAAATCTGTCACATTCATATGGCCAAAACCCTATTCTGCCCACCTGAATAATAGAAACTGCACTCGTCCTGCTTCTGCTGTAGAAGCTTGCATTTGACTGATCGTGACCGCCTTAGATACTTGGGTTCCTTTTCCTAAGCACTCCAAACTCCAGGAGTGTTTGAAACCTCTGGTCTCTACAAACACAGTTTATTTCTTTTTTTTTTTTTTTTAAAAAAGACACCTATCAAGAAGCCCATAAAAAACCAAAAAAGTTGTTATAGCTGACATTTTTCTTTTTTGGTAACAGAAGGCTGGAAACTTACCAACCAGGTCCTGAAGAACTAAACCCATCAGACTACAGAGGGTTTTTTCTTGCATCCAGGCTGGAATTAGCGCAAAGAAACTACTGAGGGTGGACAATGAACAACACTACTAAGTGCCATGATGATCACACCCTGGATAAGTATTTGTTTCCGTTCGTGTACGGCATTGTGATGATAATCAGTATTCCTATCAACTGCATATCCCTGTACGCATCTTTCATTCAGGTGAGGAAGAAGAATGAGCTAGCAGTCTACCTCTTCAGCCTGTCCCTGGCTGACCTTTTGTACTCTCTGATTCTGCCTCTATGGATTGATTATGCCTGGAATGGAGACAACTGGAGGCTCTCTGCCTTGCTTTGTCAGATTTCTGCCTTCCTTACGTACATGAATTTCTACACCAGCACTGCGTTCCTCGCTTGCATCTCTGTTGACAGGTACCTGGCGTTAGTTCACCCCTTGAAGCTCCAGCACTTGCGCACAAGAAGATTTTCCTTGATTGTCAGCGTAATTGTTTGGCTTCTGGAAAGCATCTTTAATTCAGTCATATTGGTGAACAAAGAAGTGTTCACTGATCCTTGCAATTTCACTAATCATACATTATGCTATGATAAATACCCCCTGGAATGGTGGCAGGCACAGATAAATTTATTCCGGATATGCTCAGGGTACCTGGTCCCTTTGACAATCATCCTGTTTTGCTACTGTAAAATCTACCGAGTAGTGAGATGTAATCAAGCTACAGTAGATGAAGAAAAGAAAAAAGTGAGGAAACTTATTCTGAATATCACAGTTACTTTTGTTGTTTGCTTCACTCCTTATCACGTTATGATACTTATTCGCAGCATCAAAGAACCTCACACCACTAACCAAGAAGTGTTGCTGTTGATGTATAAGGTTTACAGAATCACACAGGCCTTAACAAGTTTGAATTGCATTGCCGATCCCATTCTCTACTGCTTTGTGAGTGAAACCACACGAACAGACATACTAAATTTGCTCAAGTGTAGCCTGTGCCTACAAAAGTGTGAAAGAGACCAAGCAAAACACCAAGCTCTGTGCAGTTCTGCTACAAAGGGCAGAACTTCCTCGGAAACGGAGACTGTCAGAAATGCCTAAGCGAGCACATTCAATGCAAAATTGGGTAACCTAAAGGGGAAAGAAAGGAAGTCTGTACCTAGGAGTTACCCTAAAAGTCACAGATGCTAATCTAAGTATCTGGAGCTAATAAGATAATTAATGAGGTCAATGGAGCATCAATGTGTATCTTTAAATCAGGCATGGTACCTAAATCGGTGTCAACAAACACACAGTCAAGAACAATGACCGTGACACACTGACAAAATTACTGAGGATCCCCCCCAGAACTGCCTCTTGTCGCAGCTCGCCAGCCCGCCCCTGTGCCGGGATGGAGGAAGGCTGAAGTCCTCTTAACCAAGTCATTCATTTTTCATTTTTAGTAGAAACCTAAAGTTTAGCTGGAAGGGAGCACCCAGAGGGTTGTGGGTTTTTTTAACAACTTGGTACTGTGACAGAAGTAAATAAAGCATGCACACACATGGAGAATTATTCAAGTGATTGACAAAGGAGCAGACAGAGAAAGGATGGTAAGTCTCTCTAATTTCGTGGTGTAATTTATGCTGCTATGATGGTTCCCATGTTTCAGTAATGACTCAAATTCTCCTTCAGCATACCCCTGACATGAGCCACTTCTTAAAATTGTTTACCACATGTGGACGAGTGCTTGCTCTTATGCTTTTTCAACTTCTGTTTTCTTTGGAAAATGTGTGTTCTAATGTAAAACCATGTCGTGCAGTTTCATTAGAATACTCACACTGCGTTTCAGATAGTTGAACTCATTATTTCAAGTGCCTCTAAGGAGCCAAATTGTAGCCACCAGTGCTGTAACACAGATGAAATTTTTCCTGATGCACGCAGGGAGGAAAGGGAAGGATTGAAAGGCAAAGTTCCACATCTCCATGACGTAAAGGACCAGCCTTCAGCTTTGCTTATTATGACTGAAATCTGGAGTGTGGTTACATTTGCAGAGTCAATAGAGTGAGAAGGTTCATATCCATTTTTCAGGATATAAAGCCGGAGGCCTCAGCTAGAAGTTCCAAGGCTCTCAGTCTGCCAGTTTTTAAAAAAAATAACATCAAACAACAAACCAGCAAGCAATACTGATGAACCAGCAAAGAACTAAATGTACAAACAAACAAAAGAATCCATGTTTTGAAAGGGCTGAAGTTAGCACAAATGGAAAGTACAGCTGTTAATTCAGAACCTGTTCCTGCACAGGCTCCTGCAATGGCTGCATAGTTCCCTGGTAGCAGTGCGGACTTGACCCTATGAAAAGAGATAAAATAACACAGAAGGTCTATTTTTTATGTTCTCACAACCTTTTCCCTTTTGTTCAGTTGCCAGGAAGAATGTTTGGTTATGGTGGTTGTCCAGTTTCATAGGGAAAAATACTTTCTTTCCATCAAAAACATCCCTTCTAGCAAGTCTATGTAGTGGAAACTAGAATGCTTCTAGGTCTGACATTATACTTGGAGGATGAGCATACAGCGACCACAACCAACATGGAAATTCTTCTGAGAAGATCTTTCTGTGTGTAAATTAAAAATTTCTCCATTACAAAGAGGCACTTCAATTGTTTTCTTGAGTTCCTCTTTGTGTCTATTTCTACTTTCAATTATTTTCACATTCTGAGAAGGGAACTTGAAAGTCTGAGGAGGCTGGGCTTATTCACCCTGGAGAGGCGATGGCTTTGGAGGGCCTAATGACAGCCTTGCAATACCTGCAAAGAGGATATTGAGAAGATGGAGACAAGCTCTTCACAAGGTTGCGTAACAGAAGGACAAGAAATCACGCACCTAACTTGAAATGAGAAGGGTCGGAGTTGATACAAGGAAAAACCTCAGAACTGTGAGGACTCCTGAGCAGTGGAGGAGGTTGCACCAAGATATTCCTCATGCTCCATCCTCACAGGTTTTCAAGAACCAACTGAACAAGCCCTGAGCAACCTGGTCTGGCCTCATAGCTGACCTTCCTTTGAGCAGAAGGCTGGACTAGAGACTTCCTGAGGTCCTTTCCAACCAGAATTCTCCTGTGATCCGATGAACTGTGTATGTCACTGTTCTGGCTGTTGCCTTTCTGTCTAAAATACTGTGTTTCCTTCCCTTCATTGTTTCTATTCGCTGGATTTTGTTTTGCATTGATGTGTTCGTGGTTTGTTTTTTTTTTTTTTTCTGTAGTACCTTCTTATGTATTATGAAGGAAAAAGTTTGCAAGCAGCAGTGCAAGTTACTTCACCACAGATTTTTCCCTGTTCTGACCTATGTATTTTGCAACAGAATGTGAAATTTCACTGCAGCGCTGGAATAAAAGCAGAACCAAGCTTCACTGTAACTTCATGGAAAAAAGAACTCAGTGGTTCATTTCTTGACCTTTCACATGCCAGGAAGGTTGTAAAGTTGATTCCATTGGGGTTTTTATTTTGTTCCAAATAAAGAATAATGAAAACTAAAACTAAGCAACAAACCTGAGTCAAATTTAACTTGTGCAACAGGGAGTAGTGAGAGCTAGCTGCTCTGCAAGGGACAGGGAGCCAGGAGCTGAGGGTGACAGTCAGGCAGGCTGGGCAGCATCCTCACTGAGAAGTCAGGCAGCCCCATGGCACCCCAGTGAGGCACACAGAGCAGGTCCAGTGACGGTAACCAGCAGTGGCCAACAGCTCAGTGATCACCAGATAAATCCATAGTGATGAAGTAGGTCTGAGGTCCAGCTGGGAAGCCAAGTCAAGGAGGCAATGTCAAGATCAGCAAAGTACAAAACCAGGCACAGCCACAGTGTGTCACCACTGGTCTCCACATGGCCAATCAAACCCTAGAGAGGCCAGGACAAAAGACTGCAAACCTTGTTGGTAAAGGGACAAACTAACTCTTGGGGCCCTGAACTTGTGCAAAGAGCTTAATTTCCACAAAATTTGACCCTGAGATCTTACACTTTTTAATATTCCACCAATGTTCATGAAAGCTGTAGCTTGGACCAGCTGACATTGGGGTGTCGGTGTTTTCCATAGCATCATTTCCTGCAGTACCTCCCTGCACTGCTGAAGATGCACTTCAAGATAAAGGAAAAGTATGATGATGGCTGGCCTGTAGGCCTGATGGCTTTGCAAAAAAAGCTCAGATAAGTTCAGGATCCTATCACTTTAGGATACTAAATGTAGGTTCTGAATTTGTTTGTTCTGAAATGTTCATTCTTTTTGTTCAAATCACAACCCTCTGGAGAAGTGAGGAAGCTTTCAGATGTAGAGACTACAACATCCTGTACTTCAGTCATTTGTGCATTTACCTCATTATTCTTACATGGCTAAAAATTTACACAATTTTTTTTTCATTCTACTTCCAATTACTTTCATCCCAGCTGGATTGAATTTGTCACATGAAAGTGAACTTCTATGTTCTTTTTAAAAATGCGGTGTTAGAGGAGAGGTACTTTTCACTGTGCAGAAATGGCATAGTGAAAAGTAAATGTCTTCATGCAGGCTCCAATCCTATATAATGTGTATTATTGTTAGTGAATATTCCACTTAGAATTCCTGATGGCTCTGCAGGCAAAAAAACATACACCAATTCACAGGAACTCTTCCCAAAGCAAGGGCATTCCTCACAGAAAAGAATTTCAAAAATCCAAATGTCTCTTTAGTAGCAAGAAGAAATGCATGCATTCAAATTCCGTTTTGCTCACAGACAACGCCTCAAAGCATTAATAAATGGCCTCAGTGCGTCACCGTAGTTCTGTCTCATTATTTCCCAATCTATACAATAAGAATATGGATAATTAAAAGGGCTGTGGTGGTAATTTAGTTAATATCCACAGGGTATGAAATGTCAGTGACAAATGGTATTGTTGTCAGTAAAACAACTGCAGAGGTAAATTTATATGTCAAGAATCCGTCTGCCAACAGGCCAGCAAAGATACAGCTCAGCTTTGTCAGTCGGGAGATTTTCGGTGAACTGTGGTGACCCAACTGGTGGAGTTTCTGACAGCCTTTAATCTGTCTTTCCTGGAATCTTAGCCACAACCTGCATTGCTGCATTCGTGGTGCAGGTTGTTACTCTTTACTGATGTAACTGCAGATCAGCGTTGCTGTGTTAACATCAGTGGGATCAGTCCTGACTCACGTCACCGTAGGCTAACAAAGACTCTCTCTTGCAAACTCTTTTTTTTTTTTTTTCTGTTGAGTCTCTAACAGATCTATCTAACTTCAGAGCCACTGAGAAACATGAAGGGAAGTGTGAATTTGAGTTGTGAGATTAATATATTACACTTCCTGTTTCCATTCATGGAAAAAGATGCTTCTAAAATAATTCTGATCAGTCTAGTGACAATCTCCAGCAGCGTTGCTCCTAATTTGATGCCAGTAAAAAAGGGAGCATTGGGGTATCATTTAGCCATGTGCCACTTTCCATATTACTTTACCAGTTTCATCAGTGTCATCGTCAGTCTTGTTTTCTATTTTTAAGGTGGTAAAAGAGCAAACTGTTCTTTGGCCCCCCACCTTAACACATCAAAGACAGAGAGAACATGGGTGGTAGTATTAAGGTGCTTGACGCCAGTGTGACTTAAGTGGCATATCTGCTTGCGCAGAGGAAGGTTGTTTACCCCTCTGCTTTGTGCTTGTGAGACCCCAGCTGGAGTACTGTGTCCAGCTCTGGAGTCCTCAGCACAGGAAGGACATGGACCTGTGGGAACTGGTCCAGCGGAGGGCCATGAAGATGGTCAGAGGGCTGGAGCACCTCTCCTATGAAGACAGGCTGAGAGAGCTGGGGTTGTTCAGCCTGGAGAAGAGAAGGCTCTGGGGAGACCTTAGAGCAGCCTTCCAGTGTCTGAAGGGAGCTACAGGAGAGCTGGAGAGGGACTCTCTGTTAGGGAGTGGAGTGACAAAACAAGGGGTAATGCCTTTAAATTGGAAGTGAGGAGATTTAGATTAGATACCGGAAAGAAGTCCTTTCCTGTGAGGGTGGTGAGACACTGGAACAGGTTGCCCAGAGAAGCTGTGGCTGCCCCATCCCTGGAAGTGTTCAAGGCCAGGCTGGATGTGGCTTTGAGCAGCCTGGTCTGGTGGGAGGTGTCCCTGCCCAGGGCAGGGGAGTTGGAACTGGATGATCTTTAAGGTTCCTTCCAACTCTAACTGTTCTATGATTCTATGATGGAAACCGAAGTGTGTGGCTCTGAGCTCAGCAGGATCCAGGAGCAGCTGCTGTATCCACAGCCCAGGGCTGCCAGTTGCCAGGGTTTTCCTTCTGCACAAGTCAGCAGCTCTTTGTGGTCCCAGAGCCCTGCAAGGTGACAGCTTTCCCCTGCTCTGCTGCACCCGCAGCATCCCTGGCTGCACTGATCCAAGGCGTCATCTGATAAGTGATGCTCTGCTGCTGATAAGGGGAAAGAGCAAACCACCTTGCGCATGTCATCAAGATTTTTCTTTTATTGCCACACCACAGTGGCTGTGTCACAGACATATTGTTAGCCTAAGCTGACACAGGGAGGTTTTAGCTGCTTAGCTGTGAATTAAAAGTAAACAAGGTATTTCTCCTAAATCATGTAATAACCTAAAAAGACATAAAGTCTGTTCCAGGCTGGGGCTTTGGGAAAAAACAAACACACAAACCAACAACAACAAAAACCAAACAGAAAAGAAAAGGCTGCATCAAGTCAATGTCTAGGTTGTAAGGGGCGTGGAAGACCATCTAGTTCAACCATCAACCTAACTCTGATAAAACAAAAGCCATCACTAAACCGTGTCACAGAATCACAGAATCTTCATGGTTGGAAGGAACCTTTGAGATCATCGAGCCCAATCATAAACAAACAATAATAAAAAAACCAACAACAAAAACCCCTCAAACCAAAAAAAAGCCACCCACTCCCAAAAAAACCCCCACCACAACAACAACCACCACACCCAACTCAGCCACTAGAGCATGCCCTGAAGTGCCACATCTACACATTTCTTAAATACCTCCAGGGATGGTGACTCCAGAAATTCCCTGGGCAGGCTGTTCCAGTGCCTGACCACCCTCTCAGTAAAATAATTCTTCCTAATATCTAATCTAAACCTCCCCTGCTGCAACTTCAGACCATTTCCTCTGATCCTGGCATTATTCATTTGGGAGAAGAGACTGACCCCCACTTCCCTACACGTTCCTTTCCGGTAGCTGTAGAGAGCGAGAAGGTCTCCCCTCAGCCTCCTTTTTTCCAGACTGAACAACCCCAGCTCCTTCAGCCTCTCCTCATCAGACATATTCTCCAGACCCCTCACCTGTGCCAACCCAGAGGCACTGTCAGCAGAGCATAAAACTGGGGAGGGGTAGGGGGGTGGCGGGGAAGTAGGAAAATAGGTCAATCTCTTTTTTGTTCTATTTTTAAAATTAGCTGTATTTCGGTGACAGGAGTACAGGCAGCTTTTTTAAATGGAGTGCAAGAGAAACTGGAAACAAAAGAATTTAAAAGATGGTTTCTCACAAGAGCTGAGGTAGCTCTCGGGAGCTGTTACTTTAAATCTAGTATTTTGGGAAGTGTTATTGCTATAGCAACTACTTGGTTAAAGACTTAATACCAGGGACAAAAGATTCTTTTATTTTCCATTGTTTTGTTTTCTTCTCCTTCACTTGACACCCCACTGTTCTTACTAGTGTCCTAGTCTGAGGCACCAGGTCTCATAGATGGCATCTCCAGGGTCTCAGAAGGTAGGGCTGGCTTATGGCAACTTATCTTCTGAGGTATCTTTTCATTTTAGGAGACCCAAGGACTCCTGAATGGGGAGGCAGGTAAAAAGCCCCAATTGTTAGAGGGTAAGAGGAACTCGAACTGTGGCAAGTAGCTATGGAGCAATTCCTGAGATTCATTGTATTCTCAAAATGAGGGAGTAAGTTCATGGCTTCTCTCGTCTTCTTTCTTTATCCTCGTGGAGTGCAACACAAGAAATAATACTTCATAAACTAAAGTTTCTGCTCCATCTCAGAATGCAGCACAGCAGAAAAACCCAGAAAAGGTCAAACTCTCGATGACTGATGGGGTTACCATCGATAACCGGCAGAAGCGAGCTCTCCCTGCTGGCATACAGAGAACGAGCACCTACCACTGTCTGCCAGCTCAGTCAGCGTGTGTGAACCAACCACAGGCTCTGCATAGCATAACCAACCTAAGGAAATGCTTCACCCTGAGATGTGGTGCAGGGAAACAACACTGCGGTCATATTTGTTAGAGTCAGTGCCAGACGTGAAATACAGGATGTAATTTCTTGGACACCTGTTTCGATGCTATCAGTGCTGCTCTTCCTTCCCTGTGTGGTTGGTTACTGCACATCTCAGTCCAGTCCATCTATCACTATAGGACCTCATAAGGTCATAAGAAGTAGCAAGATAACTCCAACTGCATTTTGAAGGCATTGCTAGAGACTGAATATTTAACCTCCCATTGAAATTCGTAGCCATTGTAATTCCCCCTGTTCTGTTTGAGCTGCACGTTTCATCACTAAGTCTAGCACTCACACTTAGAGGATGATGCATTTTTTGCGGAACACAGGAAATAAGTTTAAGCAGTAGCATTTAGCAGTTTAAAAGTAGCTCATTTTGGAAAGGAAAAATTCAGGGCCAAAGGTTTATTGCTAAATCACTAGTAGATTCAAAATTCGACTTTAAGGAAGCCCAGCACATGCAATTTCACAAAGATAAAGAAATATTTATTAGCAGTAAGTACCACAACTCCATCTCTACCAAGGGGAGTCAAGGCAAATAACTTGAGACAAGAGCAACTCTTCCTGTCTCTTCTGTTATGGTCATGATTTCTTCAGAGTTTTTTTTATGTGGTTAGTTGAAAGTCATAGCTAGGTTATTGTGTATTTTGCCTTACATTTTCTTATGTTTTATGTTTACCACCGCATAAAGTCTTGACAAAGCGAAGTTTAAAAGCCTAAATATAGGAAGGGAGCAAAGAATCCAAAACACAGTATGTTTTAAATGTAATTTTTTTTAAACAAAATCTTAACAGTTATTTGCTGTAGAATTTTTTTTTAAAGCTTAACATTTTTGTTTATTTCTTCACTGTAACAGGAAGCTACCTACAAAGAGCAACAGCAGAGAAATAATAAAGTGTAAACCTCAAGAACAATTTGATAGCTATGAAATGTTCTGCAGAACCTGCAAAATGGATTTAGCTGGAAACCTTCACAAAAAAAAAAAAAAAGAATTGCTAACTTTGTAGGTTTATTTTTTCTTTGTTGTGCAATTCATTTTGCTACATTACAGACATATTAAAAGTGAAACCACTTCTGAATACTTCTTTGGGTTTTAACCAATTATGCAATTTGTTTGTTTTTAGCAATTCAGAGAAACCACGAAAAAGAACTCGGAGACTGTTTGAAGCACTACATGTGTAGGAGGTGCAAGACACCCATTGCAGACATTGTCTGGCCCTTCGCTCAAGACCCCTGTAAATACACTCCAAAGACATTAAAGTCAGCACCTTAACGACCGCAGCAAGAGATGGTAGGAATCCCTGTTCTTGCATACATATTATTTCCTGGAAAATCCCTGTTTTCCCGTCACCTCAGCAAATTTCTTGTTTCCTTAAATGCTCGATTTGTTCCTGCAAATCGTTATGTAGCATTTTCACTCAAAGAAATGCAGCAAAATAACGAGTAGAGACAACTTTCACAATGGTACTTACAGCAGATTGGCTGAAATGAGTGAGCTGAGAGACTACCCTCACTAGGTGGCGATTTTGCTCTGTTTAGCCAGGCTTTATAGAAAAAGAGTCCTAGTTTGAAAAGCTAATTTCTTATACAGAAGGGAGGCTAGGAAAAGAGCTGGCCACTGTACCCCAAGTTCCCATGAAGCTGGGGTGAGCCATCACGGACCTTTCAGCCTCTGCCTTGAGCTGTCAGGCTGTGAATCATCAGACCTGGGAGCTCAAAACAAAAGGCCTAACACTTACCCTTGTGAGCTTTCTTCCAGCCTGGATTTATTAGCCACTGGTCTATGCTTACTTTTCTTTTTAACAACTTTTAGTTGTGCTTCCTTTCTTACCAGTATTCAGTATAAATACATACATATACACACAAGCAACAGGCATCTATATTGCTAAGCACAACATTGCCCCTCATTCCCCCAAAATCATCCTGCTAGTCTTTTTTCCTCATGCCCCACCCAAGCTGTGTTCTTGGGACCAGCACCAGTTCCAGGGTACCACTGGTGTTCCCTCAGAGCTGCTGGGTCAGCTCCTCTCCTTGGGCACCGATAGCAGATTAGTTCCCAAAGCTGCAGCTCCCTTATTACCAGCCTCCAAGTATATCAGAACACACTTTGTGCTGCTGAATGACTCCCCCAAAGAGAGTCATACTTTACCTTTTTATTCCTCTACAGAATTCACTTCCCCAGAGCAAAATACACTATTTTCACCTGAATGCTTTCCTCAATGATCAGAGCTTTCAGTTGCTGCACTAGAGCCATGTTCTCCCACACCACTTCTTTAATCTACACATCCCAAACACTACTGAGCTCTTCCCCATTTTATGCCAATAGCTCACATCAGATTTAAGCTTTTCAGGTGCTTTCCATTCACCATATCTGCTTCCCAGAAGGACCAGCCTGCTGCTTCTGTTAACTCTATTACCAGCTGTTGAGGGTTAACCCCAGTGGGCAGCTCACCCCCACAGAGCCGCTCACTCACCTGGGATGAGGGAGAGAGAATCAGAAGGGTAACAGTGAGAAAGCTCAGGGATTGAAATAAAGACAGTTCAATAGGGAAAGCAAAAGCAAAATCAGGAATGCATTCACTGCTCCCCATCAGCAGGCAGGCGCTCAGTCATCCCCAGGAAAGCAGGGCTTCATCACACATGTCCCACATCCTTGGGACGGCAAAACACCATAATTCCAAATGTGTGTGTGTGTGTGTGTCCTGACCTTCTTCTTCCCCCAGCTTTTATTGCTGAGTGTGACATCATATGGTCTGGGATAACCTGTTGTTTGGGTCAGCTGTCCCGGCTGTATCTTCTTCCCAGCCTCTTGTGCTTCCCCCAGCCCTCACTGGTGAGGCAGTGAGAGGAGCAGAAAAGGCCTTGGGGTGGTGTAAGCGCTGCTTAGCAATAACTAAAATGTCCCTCTCTTCTTAACACTGTCTTCAGCACAAATCTAAAACACAGTACCACACAAGGTACTAAGAAGGGAGCCTACAGGAGAGCTGGAGAGGGACTCTTTGTCAGGAAGGGTATGGACAGGACAAAGGGTGACAGCTTTAAATTGGAAAAGGGGAGATTTAGATTAGATACCAGAAAGAAGCTCTTTCCTGTGAGGGTGGTGAGACACTGGAACAGGTTGCCCAGAGAAGCTGTGGCTGCCCCATCCCTGGAAGTGTTCAAGGCCAGGCTGGATGGGGCTTGGAGCAACCTGGTCTGGTGGGAGGTGTCCCTGCCCATGGCAGGGGGGGTGGAACTTGATGATCTTTAAGGTCCCTTCCAGCCCAAACCATTCTATGATTCTAAGAAGAAAATGAACTCAATCACAGACCACACCAATGCACCAGGTCCATTACAGTTTTAGCTGATGCTACTACTTTCTTCTCCTCCCTTTAACTACAATCAGTATTCCTTCATCCTTTGCTATATTCATGGGTTTCTTCTTTCTCTGTATTAAGACTGGAAAGAGCAATTACACAAGCTTTTTTCATTACTTCAGTGACACCTATGAATCTTCTGAACCCTAGGAGTCAAAATATTCGTTAATTAGCTGGCTTTGTGAAAAATTTTGGTCTTTGTTTCACAGTGATTTATGTGTTTCAGGAAGCAGTATGGAATGAATTAAATTCTCATTACTTACTAGCTTTGCTCTTGTGTGCTCAGTTTTTATTCTAAGCTACATTATTCATGTGAAAAAATGACATTTCAATAATGTGATACTCAGACATTCCAAATGTCTGTACCTAAAACAAAGAACAAAAGCAAATAAACCCGGTGTTGAACTATATGTACTTTGCTTCTTGCCATCCGGACACAGTTGGCCACTGAAGTGCCAATAATGTCCTGTAGTACACCAACAGCTCTCATTTTGCTGGTTCAATCATATGTACTTAAACATTAAATTTAGCAAAGAAAAAAAATTTAACTGTTTAGGTGGTACAAGTCCATCCAATATGAAGCATTTAGGCTCCTCTCCTTTCTTTTCCTTCTGCCTCCATTTCATTAGTCCTTGAACATCAATTCCCTTCAGTTCTTTTGCCTTTTTCCCCAAGTTCATTATTCTATACTGCCCCACCTTGCTCCCTTATATGTCCGAAAGAATATTTAGAAAATAATTTCCATTCACCTCCTCTCATGTCTCTTACTAATGTAAGCAACCCTGAGCCACTCCACAGTGCAGAGAAGTGTCATGTTGATGGGGGAGGGGAAAAAAAAACCAAAACCCAAAAAACCCCAACCTCATTACGTGTCATTATTTTGGCTGGGTCAGAAAGGACACATTTGCTATAATGACAGCCACAAGTGGGATTCAGAATTTTCTTAGAGCATGAATGAACTCCAGAGCTGAGCACCATGAAATCTCATGTGATGTCAAAATAAACTGATGTCATGTAACCCACGTTCCTTTTTACTGCAGTCTTCTGGGGTTTTTTTTTCCCCTTTTTTGTGTTTCTTGTTGTCTGGATTATTTTTGTCCCTGGTAGTTCCTTCTCTGAAGAATTTCTTAATATACAACTGAAGTAACTTGGAAAATGTAGTCTTAACATGAAAAACTATTTATTAGAATAAATGTCATATCTTTACCATACTTTAGAATACTATGACCATGATCTAAATTCATATCAAACCTCAAGAAATTTCTATAACCAGATAAATCAGCATTTCTCAGAAAAGTACATGTTTAGATATAATACTGACTTAATTGAGTGGTTTGTGAGAAACCTGTGATCCCCTCATGTTCTGGATGTCCCTAGGTCCGGGACCCCCATTCGCCTACCTCTGCTTGCCTTCAGATGCACTTTTACAGAATGTCAGTGGGTTCACCTCTGAGTTCAGGCAGTTCCAGTTAGCAGCAGTTTGGTTACAAGGATTCCGGTCTGGCCCAACTGCCTTTCCCCAAAGTCCTATTTTTGTACTTTTTTCTTTTTTTTTTTTTTTTGAGCAATGTAACTGTTGATGTTTGTTATATGTGTCCTTTTTTGGAGATAGGCAGAAGAAAAACACTATTTATTTAAAAAAAAAAATGCCTGGAACACATTTCTGAATTCATATCAGTTTAAACCGAATAATTTAGAAGAAACTATTTGTAAAAAGAATACTGCTCCTTTTGGGGTTTCTAAAACACACACACCAGATTATTTGAAAGAATGTTCTCTTTATAAAATCTGCAAATATTGTGGAGGTGTTACTGCTTTAAAACTCAAAGCCACAATGAAAGATTCCCATATGAGACAAAACATTAAGGTCAATTTTTTGTTTTTCTGTTTCACTAGAAAAAAAGATTATTCAATTGATTTTGTGGTCTGCCAGGGGACCCACCTGGACATCTCCATCTGCTTTCATATTTAAATGAAAATGAGGAAGGAGAAGATATTTGCAGTGGAGCCAGGCAGCTTTACATCTACTATGAAGCTGGCCTTTAGATAGTAAAGCCTCCCGTTGCTGCTATGAGGAGCTCTGGCTCTTTCCATCAGCTCACACCAGGCTTTTATTTCAGGAAAGCTTCCAACCTGCGAATGCTGGGTGCCACTCAGCACTCTGCTTGGTGGAAAATTGTCAGATGCATCCTCAGAGGGCCAGCAGGACAGATCCTTAACCTTTTAGCGCCATACTGTTCTCCCCCACACTGCTCGAGCTCGTGGTAGCTCAGCACTAGTTCATTTTGCTCTCATTTGGGAAGGATAATGAGAAGCCTCTCGCTGAGCCCTTACATCATATCAGTAATTATATGGGAATAAACACAGTATGAATGACTGTAGGGTGCTATGTTGGGCAGGAATAAGAACTACCTATTTAAAACAGGATGCNAAAAAAAAAAAAAGAATTGCCAGAGAATGAGAAGAGGTTTTTTTAGTTAAAATAAAAAAATAAATTTGTTTGCCCTCTACCATCTACTGAGTGTAAATTTCTTGGGCTGAGAGTCTTTCACTAGTTTTGTTGACTCAGCAAAGACTGATATAGAGTTCACAAGCTATTTTTAGGAAATCTATCATTGCAGTGGTAGTTAAGGTAAAAGACATTTAGTAAAAACTAGGGTATCAAATGGAATCATATTTTAGAAATTCAGCCATAAATCGGGTTGTGGGGATACCAGTACAAGTTAATTATGCATGAGCTAAATTCACTGGCAAAAACCCCATTAATCCATTGAAAACCCAAATAAGGAGTCAAGAATGCTTTTTTAATACATAAATATGAAATCTACATCTAGACTATTGAAAATAAAAGGAAATATGCGAATTTCAGAACTTAAGTTACAATATCACTAAATAATAATGCCATGACTCCCTCATTCCCTTCTCCTACGGAATTCTTCCTAATGTCTTTTCATTAGTCTCATTTCAAAAGGACAACGTGAAGAAATTTCTATCATTAAGCTGGCTAATCTATAAACTGCTGCTATGGTTGAGAAATTTTCTTCATATTCTCAGATATGAGTAGCAATATGAGGAAAGAATTAATTAATTCATTAATGCATTTATTTATTTGCTTTGAAATGTGTTCATAGATATGCAAGCATTGCAATGAGGTGCTCAAAGGATTAGATGAGCTGTACCTACCTAAAAGTTCTCTGAGCTGTTGACCATGGAGCTTGACGCGAGATCCATGAAAAGCCTTTCCAGCTCCCTTGGGAGTCAGCACATCATTGCTTGTTTAGCCACTAAGTAGAGCTTGCCAAGGAAGAACAGTTGCACGGACAGCCAGGCTGCTGTGGGACGGACACACGGACAACAGTTGCACACACAGCTGAAATACTTCCTACGGTGAGTAGTGAGGACATTCACAGGAAGCTTTGGAAAGGCTTAGGAGCTGCCACTTCTGAGGGTGCTTCATCTGGTGACACGTCAGTGACATCTGCCTCCTTCCACACTGTGACTTCAGATACTGAGCGGTGACAGCGCTTGTCTGAGCCGTGACAGAACTTCTCCTTTCATGACAGGAGGGCATGTAGGTAGCAAAGATGAAAGGTGGTGTTGGCTCTAACTCTACTATTCAATATTCAGCCTACAGGTCTCGGAGCACCACCAGCAACCCAGAGGAATTTTCAGAACTGGTCTGTATGCCATATGCATACATAACATACACATACATAACATGTGCATACATAACATATGCTTGTTATCACTCTTATCTAAAGGTTCCTTTAGTTAAAGTTACCAAAGTCTTCTGAGAATAAAAAACCTTGCAACTCAATATTTCCCCTAGCCAGTACAGTAAACAAGAGAATGAAGAGGCAATCATCCAGATATAATTCCTGGTTTAGTATCCCACTATATTTGTCTGTCCTCAGGTTGTTTTAATGCTCCTCGGTATTTGTGTTTTCCATAAAGAGTGCCATTGCTTTAAAAATGTACATGCTATTTTGTTTTATTGCTTTCTCATTCCTACCCACAGACTAAGCTCATTTTCACACGGTCAGCCAAAGTAAGGAAATCAAGAATTAAAACAAGGAAATGGAGGCTTTTTGAATGCTTCCATTCATACTTTCCTTTCAAGAGCCTTGATGAATGTCCTTAGTCCTTTCCTTTTGCGATCTAGGGATAGCGATTCGTGCCTGAGCTGAACGCAGGGAGGATGCACGCTCTCGCCTCAATTAGTATTGACTCTATCATGGTCTGTAGTTGTAAACAATGCCAACAACACTTACCAGCCACAAAAATAGAACTAATCAATAACGGGTCAGGAGAACCTGGGCTACATTCAGCTTCTGGGAATATAAATCCTTGGCAAGAAAATGTGATTTCAGCTTCAGGCTCCGTGCCTGCAGGAGCCTTTGATGTGTTGGAACCGGGTTTGGTCTTTAATCTCAGAGTATGTTTTGGTAATGTTCTCAATAGCGCCTACCAATATAATTATTATTGTTATTGTTATGATTATCATTATCTGTTCCCACTAACACAATCTTTTTTTCAGGAACAAGTGGTTGTGTAATTCACCAGAAGAAAAACAGACACTCCAGTCATTTTCACTCTGTGCCAATCAAGACAGAATGCGGGAATATGTGCCAGGAAGCTTTTTCAATAAGGAAGGTATCTGTAATTTCTGGTCTTGTCAGAACACAATCAAATGAAACGGATGCTAAAGGAACGTACGGGCCCAACCCTGTGCTGAGGGGTCTGTTTATGTAATTAGCACTAGCAATAGCTGCACTTGCCATTCATACAAAGCCACCTGCAAGACTTTTGATTAAGGTAGAGACTTATCTGCTGGGCCAGCGCCACTGTGCCCATGCTCTCTCTTCTCCTGTAATGTCATCGTTCTGGGATGTTGTTATGTTCCTTTCTTGTGCCTGGTGTCACTTCTCCATCAGGACATGCTGCACAGAGTCAGCAGGAGAGCAGGGTGGATGCAGGTACACGTGTGCAGTCACAGACACCTAAGACTTCTGGAAAATGGCTTTGCAGAGAATCGCCGTAGCCAAGAAAATTCCTTTTCCTAATTTATGGGAAACCATGACAAGATAGATCCTGTATCACATAGCTACCCCTACCTAACCAGTATTGTGTCGTCTTAAACACATCACCAGCACATTCTCTATTTTCTAATGATTATAAAAACATAGATTTTAATGGCCATTCTTTCCCAAATAGCCATTTTTCTTCCATACTCATTATTAGTGAACTGCTGCTGCCAATAGCATTTGTATTACCAGTGACTGCAGCAGACAGTACACAAAGTCTATGTCAGCCACCACGTGTGGAGTTAAACCTCCTATGGCAAAGATATATATATATATACAAGATCAGAGTCTGAACACAGTGCAGTAAGTAGTCCAATTATATACGTGTTATATATGTTGTGTTAATATCAGGTATTATAGAAAACTGATGCCAAGCAGACAAGGCAGGGCTCTGAACATAACCTCTTTGTCCTGAGATAATTGCATTTCTTCCTTGCTATCAGCTATTTCTGGAAAAGTATTAAGTTTGAAGTGCTAAACCATGAAGACACTTATAAAGAGGGTATTGAAGAAGTGTTCAACTCAGCACAGAATGAGAGAACCCCATTGTCTTCAACCTGGCTTTCATTTTTCTATCTATGACACTTGACAATTCACATAAAATGTTGCAGCTATTAGAAATTACGTGTACATAGTGACCTTTAACTATAGCGTGTACCAATTCAATAAATTAAATCAGCCTAAGTGTAAAAATAAAATTGTGTTTCCCTTGGGTATGGCAACAGTACATGCCTTGTGGGGTTTTATGGATATATGGATATGGATATACTATCTTTACTACTATACTATCATACTGCATATGGATATACTATCTTTAAAAAAAACAAACAAACCAGAAAAAAGCCCACCGGGAGCACATTCTTATTCTAAAAAGACCTTTTGGTGATTGCTCTATCTAGTGAAAAAGTAGCAGGGTGCCCGATCAAGCCAATTGAAGACATAAATTATTGGATGAGAGGAAATCAATATTTTATTAGAAGCACGAGGCTTACTATGATGAACCTTGCAGACATGTGCCTTTCTGTTTATAGGTAAATCATTAGACTTCCTAAAATAGACAAGGCTGCTAGACAGCTGATTTCTTCAGCTCGGGGCGATGTGAGTTATAATATAGGCACAAAGGAAGAAGGTACAGAATGGGAAATGTAGCTATAAAAATCCTCTTGAAGGGAAAGGAGAGGCAGGAAGGTACAAAATGTGACTATAGAATCAACATGCATCTGCCTCCTGCTTTCAGAGCTTCTCTTGGACCTTATCCTACTGTGGTCAGTGTGCAAAGTTGTTGAATATCACCTATTTTACAAATGCTGTTTTTCATTACAAGGCAATTATGAGTGGTCCTGAGCATCTGAGACTCCAGCTGAAGTCTGTTTGCCAAGATCCTGACAAGTCCTTGAAATCTTGCTGAATCCTTAATTATAGCTTAGCCAGACGCTTTGAAGAGCCCGATCTGTGATGTTAACATGAACGGGGCTGCTGAGCTTCTGACAGATGCTTAAGACCTGGCAGAAGCTGGCTCTTCCTACCTGCACTGAGGAAAGAACAAACTCTGCCCCGAACTTGTGCCTCTTAAATCACAGTGTACCCTTGGGCCCCAACACAGGCTTCTGTGGACATCCTTTGGGCGCAGGTATCTTTTTGGCATATTTCAAATGTATTTCTCCCTTCCCTCAAGCTAGATATAGTGGTGAAGAAATAACCTCACAGGGCTCCAGAAGGCTGTCAAAATGACCGTTTACATATTTGTACTGCCAAAACCTACTATTAATTAAAATACAGTGGCTGAATTCTGATAGTCTCCACCTGCAGATCAAAGGAAAGCAAGGCAATGTAGTTCCAAGTGGAAAGACTCTATTAAATGAGCTTACTGTAAGCTTACACTGTTACCCAGAACGGAATTTCACCTGAACCCCCCTGCAGAGGGTACATCAGGAATATTCACTTCTCAGACCCATTTTGTGAGTTGAACAGTAATCAGGTTAGACAAGTGATTAATGATAACTATAGTAAGCATATTGCTTATTTCTCTTTCTCATCACCTTGTCTCAGCTTGGCTCCCGTCAGACTGCAAGGAGAGATTCCTAGCATCTTTGGTGAGATCTGGGCTACATCCTGTTTCATCAGACGAGTAGCACTTGTGGTATTCGTAACGGCAAGTTCAAATTTTAAATAGAAAAATAGCATTTTATCATTTGTGATTCACTTTTCCAAAAGAGTGTCATTGCTGAAGGTTTTATTTGGTTGGGCTGCTTTTACGGAGTATCTCAAGTATTGCTAGATTGTTTGGAAGAAAAACTGTATTGCAAATCTAACTGTAATCTTTAGTAGTATGAAGAGTCACCTTCATCGTGCAAATTCTGGCATTCCTGTACAAGTCACTGTTTCAGGAGAGGATACAGCACACGCAGAACATCCTGCCATCAACCTGCTTGTCACCACACTGTCACTGCAGACTGACTTTTTTGACTTCTAACTGCGGGCATCTGGGAAGTCCCGTCAGTCAATCCAGCACTAACCTAGACCCCATCAGCAGTCACACCTGAACACGTCACATTGTTTGTCACTCTGATGTACTATTCCGGGAGTAAAACACTGCCCTTGACTATTCCCATGCAGCTGTGCTGCCAGTGCTCGAGCAGGGACGTGCAGCACTGCAAACCCAGGATTATTTTGGTAATCCCTGAGGATTGCTCCAAGTGCCCCACTGAAGGCTGTTCCTAAGGATTGCTCCAAGTCCCCCAACTGAAGGCTGTTCCTGCTGGGGGAAATTAGCCCCAGTTCTGTGCCGCAGTGTAAACTAGTGTGTGTGACAAGAACCACAGCCAGATCCATCTGCTTGGATCCATCTTTTCCCATCTGCTGCCATGCTCTATACTATCATTAGGACATTGCCTCAGAATTATGAATCATTCTCTCAAGGCTGTCGTACTGTTACAGATGGGCATAACACGTATTCCATAATAACCATTCTGGGTTTAGCAGCCCTCTGTTATATTAATGAGTTAGTAAGAAAAGAGCCATCTAGCTGACATTACTAAATTACTGACCTTTCAGGTAAAAAAGGCTAGAATGGAGGTCTGCATTAGCAACACAAGAGAAGGAGCACCTGTGGAATAATGCATTTCCTCTTGGTTTGACTGGAAATCAATACGTGAGGTATAATCCAAATCTTTGTTAGTGTCACTAACTATGGCAGAGTAATTCCTAGAGAGAGCAAGTCTAATGAGCAACAATAATCATGGAATTGTCAGAGTGGGAAGGAACCTCTAGAGCTCATCCAGTCCAACTTCTCTGCTAAAGCAGGGTTGCCCAAGCACATCCCTCAGGACTGCATCCAGGCAGGGCTTGAAGGTCTCCAGAGAAGGGGACTCCACACCCTCCCTGGGCAGCCTCTGCCAGGGCTCTGCCACCCTCACCCTAAAGAAGTTTTTCCTCATATTTGAAAGAAACTTCCTGTGTTCAGCTTGTGCCCATTGCTCCTCGTCCTGTCACTGGGAACCGCTGAAAATAAGGCTAAATAAATGGGATGTTCAACAACTGTGGCATTTTGGCAATACACCCCTGAACAGTGAGATTTTAATTTATTAGTAGCAAAGCACAGAGAAGCATTTTCAGCTGTTTGTTTTGTGTGATAAAATCTTAACTGAGTGTCAAGTTTTAAAAGATGTGGATTGCTTTCTGCTGCACAGCCTCAATTTCACAAAAATTGTCTAGGGGCTAGAAAACCATGCTGTGTGTCACAAGGATTCCCTATATGTGAATACCCAAGAAGAAAGCTGGGCAGTGATTTGATGACTTCCTCGCACATTTAGATGTGGAAAACACATGCGCAAGAGGAGACAGCCTCTCTGCCTGACTAGCCAGGAAGGCATCACAGGACCAAGTGCCTTACAAGGTGTAGCGTGACAGTCACATATGAAAAAGGTCAAAGTTTCCCTGTGACAGAGGTGTTTAAACACCAGTGAGTTCTCTAGGCAGCAGCACCGTCACTTGGAGTCTCTAAAAGGATGCAAAACAGTTTCAGAAATGTTATAATCCATTTTTTCCCTAGTAAATAATTCTGTGTAGGAGGCTGCAAACTCGGTACGCAGGATAGGCTGTGCTGGCCCTTGAGCTGGTGAATCCTCTCCACTCATCCTGAATGCAAACAGAGATTTCCTAGGGTGGCTGTAGGAGCTAAAGCTCTCCCTTCTCCTGCACAGCTAATGTGGGAGTTTGTTTTATCTGCTCCGGGCAACACAAACTGGAGAATGGGCTGTGCCTTGGAGAAGTTTCATTCCTGCTGCTCCTTCAGTGTTGCAGCTACAACCACTACTGCTGAAATGCAGTAACTCAATACCAAGGACTGGGAGAAAAAAAACCAAAGAACACAAGGCTTGGTATGCTCAATGAGAGATCTTAACTATGGCTATAATAATAGAGAGCAGAAGAAACATGTTATTTTGGAGCTGTGGGGTGGGGGGTGTCTGTATTACGTTATAGGCTAACATTCAGGGGGGCTGAGGCATTTCAGAATTGCAGAGTGGGTGGTCTCCAGGCTTCTCAATCATTCTCTGAGTTTCTATTTGTCCAGCAGTACCAGCAGCTGCTGGTTCCCCTTGGGTTATCAGGTTTTGTCTTAGACTGGTTCTTTCCACTGGATGTGAGGAGTGGGAGTGTGTGCTGATATCCAGATAAATACCCTAAATATAGCAAATGGTTTTCACTTCTCTCAAGGATGAACACTTTTTCAGTTACTTTGCTGATGTCTTCAATGGTGATGGGATTTTTTCCATCAACACCCCAAAATATTCAAAGGAACCAGTTACTGTATATTTACTTGGCGGTCTATGGAACACTTTAGTGTTGAAAGTGGCAAAGCTGGTCTGCATTTTTCATAAGAAAATTATTTTTGAAGACACTTGCCCACCTAACTTCGGAGGATGGTAAGACGTTGCCAAACCCACTGCTTCCTTGCCTTATACATCTTGATGGCATCTCCATAAGAATCTACATTCCTAGGTACTTGCTTCCATGCAAATACAAAGGCTGCTTGTTCTGAATCTTGGAAACCATGACTGAAATATGCTTTTCTACTTTGGCTGGGGTAAGACCTAAAGTAAATTAATTTATTATTCTTGATAAGTGACAGAATTCATTCTCATAATTTAACAGATTTTATCTAAACCTTTTAATTTGTTCTCTGTAATCTCTTATTTGCTTTCAATTCCACAGTGGCTAATTAAGATCAATAAGCAAATCCAGAAATGAGACAAATTCAGCAGAATTAACTGATATAGCAATCATAATGCAGAGTTTTATAATGCAGCTTTCTAGTGATGAATATCCCTTAGACTGTGTAATTCCAGTCTATAAAAAAAGTGCTTGCCTTGCATTTATTTAATATTTGTACTAATGGCTCTAAGCACTGTATCATCATTAATAATAATTAGATCCATGAACCATTAAAGGAATCACTTCTGCAGCACTTCATGCTGTTCCTTCACCTGTAAAAATCTTTTCTTACAGCACTGGAAGGAAGGCTCTGAATCTCCTTGGGCTTTGCCATTGCTGGCAATTAGCAGTGCTTGCTGATTAAGCAAACCTAAGAGACAGCTTTCAGCTGAGCCATCAGAGAAAGTCTGCTCTGTGGTAGGAACCTAGCTAGTAAGAGACCTTCTTTGCTTTGAGATTGCTCTTGACCACACACTGGAAGAGAGAAAGACCTACCTTTTGTAAAGATACTTCAACATCATATTGCAAAGGGACATAGGCTGGCAAGACAGCACCTCTCCTTGTATTCAAAGCACTTTCTCCTCATAATCCATTAGGACACAGAAAGAAGCACCCGATTACTATGACTGATATACTGAAGGAGGAGTGAAACCTATCTTTGCCACTATTTCCATTACACGCAGTTGCCATTCTTTAAACACATAGCACATGTGATAGTGGTAGGAGATAGTTGATCTTCGTTGAGTTTCAAGGTAATAGCTTTCAAAATTCCCCTGGAGACAGCACTGTCATGATGGATTCATTCATTGAACAACCATGAGACATCTAACACGTTTCAATTAAAAAAAATCCTCCCCCAACATGTAGTTCTTCACTCCTCTTGAAAAATCCACTAAAATACCTTTTGATAGAAATAATATCATTTCATACCCATACACTTATATGCACATGCATCCAAACTTTGGTTCAAGACCACCATTAGTTAAACTATGCTGGACATTAAAGAAGTATAAGGGACAGTTCCAGACTTGCTGTAATGAAGTGTAAGTCCAGATCCTGTTTATTCATGCTCTAAATTTGCCTTGGGTACTTGGAGGTCTAGTCCTAGTTATTCATAGGATTAATCTGGACATATACCAGCAATGGGAAGGTGTGTTAATGCTTGTTATATCTTACTGTATTTCATTTTCTAGAAGGAAAAAATATAGTTGATATTAACCTTAAAATGTCCAAAGGGAGAGAGTTGGTTTTAAGAGCTGTGATATGGAGGGCCAAAAAAAGTATCAGCACAGAAGTAGTGTTGTTCTAAGGGAGCTGAGGATAAAGGCACCCGGGCAGCAGGTGTGAAATTCAGCTGTGGTTTGAAGACAGCTCTCATAGCAACAAACTTTACAAGAGACTGTTAAGAGTTTACAAAGGAACTTCACTCTGACAAGAAATGACTTTACTATCTCCATATATCCCTGTTGACAGACATGAGCCACATGGAGCTTCTTTTTGCCCTAGTCTCCAACATGAATGGATCAAAATGTGTCACGAAAAAACAAGTAAACTGTCACTTCTACGAAGTAGATCTTATGCACTACAGACAGACAGATTAAGATTTCAGAACTAGGAAAACGGAGAACCAGAGTCATTTGGGGTACCTCAATCATTATCCCTATTCAGAAATTGGACCCGTTACTCAGACAGATAGCTTGGCCCTGATGCTTTTCAGGCAATGGCAGAGAATGGAGACCCCCACCTCCAGGCTCAGCGCTGCTCCCTGTACCCTCCAAGAGGCAGCGAATTGGTGACGTGGTTATGGGTCTGTAGCAAAGTTTGTACAAGTATCTGTAAATAAAATCAAAGCTGCCTATTCTGAAAAGGGAATAATTGCCACATTGAATTGGAAAACAGATTGTTATAATTAATTCACGTGGATGGCACTTCAGTCTCTAGAAGCATGACAGAATGACTCTTCAGTCAGGAACATGGATGTGACTCTGTCTTCCAATTCTTTATCTATTCCACCATAATTGGGCATGAATAACGTGCACTGAAAGACAAATGTCACCCAAACTAATGCCATTAAGAATGAACAAACATCTGTATGGAGCTGAACTATTGCTGAACCTGCAGACTTACACAATTCTTGTCACTAAGCCCATCAGCATCGTATAATGACATGCAAATGAGTAGAATTGTTCTGAATGAGAAATAATAGACAAAAAAGAAAAAAAAAGCACTACATATCAAAATATTTATCTAGCAAGCTCTTCTATTTTGGGTGGGGGTTCTCAGCCAGATCATTATGCAAACCACTTCCCATACCTGCACGTCTCTCCTTACTCCCTTCTGTTTCTGTTTAGGCAAATAATCCTCACTGTAATTTAACAAAATACATACACTTATCTTTTTATAATTGTTAGATAATAATGCCTACTAAGTTGAGCAAGACTAACCTAAAAATTATAGACTTGGTCAAAATGAATCATTACATTTTTGTACCAACAGAAGAAAAGAACAGCAGCTGGCAAGACTCCCCATTCTGCCTGTCCCTCTTTGCCTGGAACCAATGTTTAAAGACCTCAAAATGCTCCACAGAATGAATTCATCATTTCCATTCTGAAGGAGAAACTTAAGGCACACTAGACAATTCATGTAAAGTCATAGGGTCAATCATATATTTCGATAATTTTATTGAAGGTCATATGCTTTCTTTAACTTCTCTCAGCCCTGTACACAGCCCCATGGTTTACATCGCCTTTTAATCCACAATGATGCATGTACGCAATCCCTTTTGTGTCCACACACAAATGTACATTTATACTTCATTTTCTTCCTCCACCATGTGTGCATTCAGGTAATAATTAGGATTGGCCAGAAAACTACAATTTCATCACGTGAAACATTTTGAACTTTCAAATATATAGACAGAAAGTTATTCATAACCCTAAAAGCTGCTGACTATTTTTAATTAAATATCGAAATGCAGACTTACAGTAATGTTACTATATAACCTAGCCAATAAAAACAGCTATGAAAAATCCTTCCAAACCCTTTTAAACCTCTACTCCTTACCCTCCTTATCAATTGGTGTTGATTATTAATTTTAACTGCAGCAGTGAAAGGGAAAGTGCAGAGCCAAGGGAGCCTGCTATCAGCCTCCTTAAACTAATGGCTTGCAATATACTGTTAGTATGGTCCTAGCCCTTCGCTGAAGAATCAAATTATTCCAGCTTTCATACAGACAGCGTTCAAGTAAATTACTGGAGATGCCCTTTGCCACTTGGTGCGTCACCAATTACCAAATGCCATTACTTTCAAATACAATGAAATGTTTTGGTACCATGAGGTTAAAGAGAAAACCTATTTGGAATGAATGAAAGGGCGGAAAATGTCACACACAGAAACAGAAAGACAGATTGAATAGTTACAGAAGCTGTCAGAGGTCCAAAGCGTAGACGAGCTGGTTTCCCCACTTATATTGCTGGGTGTGAATTAAATTCACATGAGATTCAGGAGAATCTGCACAGTAAAGGATTTTGAAGTATATGCTAAATGCTCTGTGCAGGCTCCTGTGAAGGAGACTAGAGGTTAAGTATTTATTTTTATGTGACACATCAAAGCAACCTGCTCTAGTGGGAGGTGTCCCTGCCCATGGCAGGGGGGTTGGAACTCCATGATCTTTAAGGTCCCTTCTAACTCTAACCATTCTATGATTCTATGGAGGTGTGGGTGTAAAGCCTGGCGCACACAACATTTACATCTAATACAAAATGGCCACTGTCTTCAACAGAATGCTATTATTGTGTACATAGAAAGTACTGGTTGTTATGCAGGTATACACAGCGCCTGTCAAATCCAAGAAACTCCACTGACATCAGAAGAGGTTTGCCAAATATGTTTTCCATGATCTGTCTACAATTGTGAGTAAGCATTAGCAAAATAAAAGTAGCAAGCATGTAGTCAGAAATCAACTGTCCAAATTATTAAAAATAAGTAAACCAGGATATCTTCTTTCTCTCCACCCACAAAACTTGGCTGTAGAACAACTATAGATTTCATGTTTTGTTGTTTTTTGTTGTCATTTTAGCTGTATTAATGCCTATTCCCCAACCCTCCCATCCATTTGTCATTTCATTTTCCCCCAGCTAGTGATTTATGCTTTCCCTTCTGGCTAATAGTGTCTCATTTCAATTACTTTGCTTCCTCCGAAGTTCAGTTCCTACAATGAATTGAGAAATTGCCATTTATTTTGTTACCCTGGGCACTTTATTTGAGCACAAGCATCCCCTGTGTCATGGCATCTCAGAAAGGCTTGTGCCTGCTATCTAAAATTACCTTAGCTGAACATTTTTGCCATTCACATTTCCTTTTCTGTTTGTTTTCTCTCTTCCAAATTCCTGAAACCCCTTTTAAAACTCTACTTTCGAAACCAGCTTTCTCTTACACGTAAGTATGTGAAAAACTTCCCATGTCAAATAAAAAGATTCTGGGACAGTAGAAATGTAAGACCAGAAGAGGATGTATGAGCTCCAAAAACTCGACTGCGTGGTGGGAGGTGCAGAAACATCCACGGGGTATCTGTTCCCCCATATTCACTCACATAATAAAAGAGAGGTAATGGTTTATGAATTGAAAGAGGGGAGATTTGGATTAGATACCAGAAAGAAATTCTTTCCTGTGAGGGTGGTGAGACACTGGAACAGGTTGCCCAAAGAGGCTGTGGGTGCCCCATCCCTGGAAGTGTTCAAGGCCAGGCCCACATCCCTCTAACAAACTTAAACCTTTAATAAAATACCCATAGGCACAATTCCAAAAAAAAAAAAAAAAGATGGAGAAAGCAGGTCAACTCAAGGATAATGTTAATGCTTCAGGTCCTTTCCCCATCAGGAAACTGCAAGACAAGAGATCCAAGGCTGTGATCTCTTCCTACACAACCATGGTTGAAACCATGAAAGAGTGAGGTGTAGACTGGTGAGCTACTGCCACTTTGAGCTGGAGAAAAGTTCCCACCAAGCTCCAACTGCAAGAAGGATTTTTCAATCAGTTTCTTTTTCAGGTTCACATTATATTTCTAATTTTAAGTGTGAAATGTACTAATTAGGAAACTTCATCAGCTTACACGCAGTGTCTTATAAAGCCTAAGTACCCTGCAAACAGTGCTGGGCACTACCTATCCCAGTCAGTGTTGAAGGTATATTTTCTTAATATACAGTTAAATAGAAGCATCTTTTGGAATAAAATTTAATCCTTTGGCATATATGTGGAAAACCTGTGACTAATGTTGGGAAATGCTCTGCATTCAAGCTAATTTCCGTGACTGAAGGAGAATGTTCAAGTGACACTGCCTGAACAGTTCCTTACGATGCAAACAATTCACAAGGCCACTTCCAGTCGGAACTAGTTCAGTTTGTAGAAGCGATGAAGGTAACCTGGTTTTGAATGGCTGAAGTCCTTCACTGTCCATCCCCCAGTTTTTCCCTGAATGGCAGCTTTTCCACCAAGTGACACAGCTGGCTGTGAGAGAACATTTGAGCGTGGAGAAGCAGATAGAAATATGGAGACATGGCAACCGAGTGATCTGCCCTGAGGATATCCAAAGAATGATGTGAGGCCAGTCCAATCTTTCCAATTAAATATGTAATGAGAATATATCTTACCAAGTAAATCCTGCTTACTAATACATCACTTAACACAGCAAGGGAAGAGCTTAGTTTTTTAAGCCTTGTAGCCATGACAGTGGCTCTCACAGCTGAAGAAGAGAATCAAGGTACGTGTTCAGTGGCACGAGTGAGTAAAAGAGTGGAAGAAGATTAATATATGAAAGATCTGGGATTGGTCTTGCTTTCAAACACACTGAGAAGTCTGCCATATGTGCCATCGTCTGAGTTGACTGACAGCTCTCTCAGCGGCCAGTCTGCCAAGCTGTGACGAAACCAAAACAAAAGTACTGCCTTGTATAAAAACATCAGATGTATAGGTGAAAAGAGTTAAAACAGAAGACAAATATTTCAAAAGCCCAATAATTTCTGCTCCTTATTCCTTTATATGCTTTTGACAATCTCCCCAAAAGACATTTCACATTTCTAGATGCAGATTTATGTATGTGTGTAGGTTTGATAAAGCTTTAAGGATGGGGGAGCAGATATTTTGGAAGTGGAACTGAAGAAAAAAAAACATTAAAAATAAAATTATTAACATCATCCCTGCCTTCCTAGTAGGAAGAAGAGAGAAAGCCAGTGAAATGCAAACTGTGGACATTGGAATTTCTCTCTCCCTGTGTACTGTAATCAAAGCTACTTGTGCAGAAGGCTGGGCTTCCACCCTCTCATACAGAAGTCAGCGCTTATTGTTAATTATCTCCACACTAAAAATAGGCTCTGCATGATTAGGGCTGAACTCCAGAATCAAGCCACAAGTGAAGGCTGTCAGTGAGATGCAGAGGTGTTACTAAGGGCCCATGAGCTGCCCATCACACCTCTAACCCCCTGGTCTCACTTCCAGCCTCTCCTCCTTCCCCGGTGATGTAAATCAGGAATACTCTCCTGAAATCAGGGAAACAGCAGGAGAGTTTAGGCTGGAGTAAGGGCATGGAGAATCAGACCTGTCTTTCAAAGAGCTGTTCTGGAGAGAGAGGAAGCCTGAGCTGCAGCAGGTAAGGTGATAAAGTACAAAACCTTCAACAACAGTACAGAGAACAAAGGAAACCACGGACAAAGCACATTTCCCTCTCTGTAAAATTACCAATTTTTTTAACTTGCTTTTATATGAAAAAGATCGTTTGAAGTTTGAATTTTAAAAACGAAGAAAAAAAGTGAGAAAGCAGCATTATTTTTTTTTTTTTGCTTTTACCAAAGCCATTTACTTGCTCCAACTAGATTTTATCTCATTTCAAAGTCCTCTCTACAAACTGATTCAGAAGGATAGGGAAAGAACCTGCAAGTGAACCAGAGCTTTGAATCAAAACCAGAAGATACAACAGTTTCCTTACCTATACAACAATCATTAAAGGGAAAAAGGAGTTTAACTACAGGGGGACAGCTGATTTTGGTTTTACTCAGAGTTACTTTTTTTAAAAGAATAAAGACTTGTTCTGTTCGCTAGGCAAAAAAAAAGAAAAAGAAAAAAGAAAAGAAAAAAAATAAAGACATCCTATAACACACCTTTTCTGTAGCTATTAAAAACCCAAAATCCATCAGAGGCAGTGAGAACTCAAGATGAAAGGACTTCAGTATAAATCTCTGAGTCTTTTCTTTCCACACTCCCCATTGAGTTGCTGGTCATTACGTATAATAATTCTCTCTGCCTTTTGCATATTTTCTAAAGAATTTCAGAGGGGCATCACCATCTGTATTTTTAATAGCAAAGAGAGATCAATGTGCGTAGGGAAACATCTCTTGAAGTAACTAGGAAAACAAATGCATCTAGCCAGCCGTCAGTTAACTGAGGGCAACACAACCTGTAGTTGTTGCACAGAAATTCTAGTAATTTCCTTTGTTTCTTTCCATCCTTTATGAGAAGGGCATCTGAACAATCTGAGAAGCCCTAAGTGTATCAGCTGATGCTCTTGGGAGCCCAAGGATCTGATAGCTGTGCTGCAGAGAGCTGGGACCATTAGGCCTGATTTGTATACTATACGACATAAACCCACAGCACTCCTATTGCCAGATCACTTCAGCTCCCTGGGTGCTTATTTATACATTAATTATTGGAGCAAAATGGGAGTAAAATACCTCACAAGGGTGCACTGAAACTTGATTGGTCGATGTTTATAAAACCATTAGGGACATGCAGATGAACGGTTATACATTAAGTGTATAAATAGTGATTATTTTCATAATCATTTACGAGGACTGATTTCCCACCACCTCTTCTGTTGCACTTGTATTTCAGCTGCTTTGCTAATGGTTCTCAGCCGATGCAGCCTCAGCCTGGTTGCCTGGTTGCCATGTGTGCCAGGGGAGACACTTAAATACTGACATTTTTCCATGGCCACTAGGAGCAGTCCTTTTCTTGATGCATCATATTACTGCCATGGAGCTGGATGTTTATTGATATGATTGTGATCTTTCTGTCAACCACTGATTGACAGCAACAAGGGTTGGGTTCATATTTAAAGACATCACTAATAAAACGCCAGCTGGAGCATCTGATCAGAAGCTAAGAGAAAACAAATCTCAATTTTTCCACCTTGGCTTTCTCTTAGGGAAGAGAATCAACTTAACAATATTATCTTAAAGGGAGAGAGAGATGGAGGGAAGAAAGAAAGAAAGAAAAAAACCAAAAAGGCTATAAAGATATAAAGAGAGCAATTAATGACGTCTAATTCCTGAAGTACAACAATACCAGGCAATTCTTCCTGCCAAGCCAGGCATTTGCTCAGCCTGGTGCTTTCCCTCTGCAGTAACTCTACAACTCCAGCCAGCTTTATCCACAGCTCCTGTCTTTCTGCAGCTCTCATAGGTGTGGAGAGCTCAGGGCAAAGGCATTTTTGGGTGCCCATGTTAAGAGTCTATTGTAGTCTGCCCATCTCCCAGGACACGTGCAGGCTCAGAGCGGCTTTAACTCATTATAATGGAGGGTCCATCTCCATGTCCTACCAGTTTTACAACCTTTCTGCTAACATGGATAATAAAAATGCCATAATTTGCAGGGTGGAGGGAGTTCTTGGAATATATTTCTCTGATGGTGAGTTGCGTATCACCCCACATCCGAGCATGTTAATACATTCAGTAAAATAACAGAAGGGAGCAAATGATGGACAGAGACGTGTATACATAATCCTTCTGCAGATTATCTGCCTTAACTTGATTTTTAATGTGTCCTGAAGTTGTTGACTCTTTTCTCATTCTTCCACGCTTTCTCATAAAGTGCCAAAACAACCAAAGTGATGTCACCAAGCTTATTCCATATCATGGAAAAACAGAATGGTTAGAGTTGGAAGGGAACCTTAAAGATCATCAAGTTCCACCCCCCCGCCATGGGCAGGGACACCTCCCACCAGACCAGGTTGCTCAAAGCCCCATCCAGCCTGGTCTTCAACACCTCCAGGGATGGGGCCTCCACAACTTCCTCAGGGGAACATGTCCCAGTGTCTCACCACCCCCACAGGAAAGAATTCCTTCCTAATATCTAAATCTAACCCTCTTTCAATTTAAAACCATTACCCCTCATCTCATCACTATACTCCCTGGTAAGTCACTCCCTATCTTTCCTGTAGACCCCCTTTAAGTCCTGAAAGGTTGCCTTAAGGTCTCCCTGGAGCCTTCTCTTCTCCAGGCTGAATAACCCCAACTTTCCCAGCCTATTTTCATAGGAGAGGTGTTCCAGCCCTCTCATCATCTTTGTGGCCCTCTTCTGGACTTGCTCCGAGAGGTCCATGTCCTTCTTATGTTAGGGGCCCCAGAGCTGGACACAGTACTCCAGGTGGGGTCTCACGAGAGCAGAGTACAGGAGCAGAATCACCTCCCTCACCCTACTGGCCACACTTGATGCAGCTCAAGATGCAGTTGGCTTTCTGGGCTGCAAGTGCACACTGCCAGCTCATTATGAGCTCCTCATCAACCAACATCCCCAAGTCCTTCTCCTCGAGGCAGCTCTCATTCCATTCTCCACCCAGCCTGTATTTGTGCATGGGGTTTCCCCTACCCAGATGCAGGACCTTGCATGTGGCCTGGCTGAACTTCATGAGGTTTGCATGGGCCCACCTCTCAAGCCAGTCCTGGTCCCTCTGGATGGCATTCCTTCTCTCCAGCATGTTGACTGTCAGCAAATTTGCTGAGAGTGCACTTGATCCCACTGTCCATGTGACCAGTGAAGATGTGGCACCCCAAGAATTAGCTAGGCTGATTTCTGGTCCATCATGTCTCCAGCTACATTTGAACCAGTGAACCGGAAGTCAAAGGCTTGTTTTCTAAGCATTACTAATCTTTTGAGTCATCCACCTCCTTTTTTTATCATGGAAAATAATTATTCATTGTCACTATAATTGTTCTGATCCATAATCAAGGAAAAGCAATCCTGGCAGATGGTCTGGGACTGTCTAGGTACAGATAAACACCACGCAAGATTACAAAACTCCCTGTGCTGTAACCTTTAGTATTATTAAAAGATTGTTCAAAACTTTATAATACTCTAATAAATAGTAAAATGAGACTCACCTAAGGCTTAACTGTTGCCAAAAGAATGCATTAAAGATCTTGTAGAGCTCAGACATTCTGAAAATACTGAGAAATAGTAAGTCTTTCTGGACCAGTACTCTTCAGAACAAAAAAGCTAAGGGATTGTTTCACAACACAGCAAAAACTCATCAAGAAAGAAGTGGTGGTTAACCAAAGGCTATCTGGGGCTAGTATCTAGAATTGCCTTTTGTCCATGTGCTCACACTGTCTAGGGGTCTTATATGCCTTTTTAGAGAGTAGCCAGAAGTCCTCTAGTCAAGCTTGATAACAATCATCCTTAATTTGGGTCTGAGGCAGAAAACCACCAACAAAAATTACTGAAGACCAGGATTCCATCAAAAGAAAAATCTCATTCATGAGCTGTTGAAATTCCAGCCAATTCTTTTCATTTCTCTACAAAGCAGCACTTGTGCTCAGTATGCCTGGGTTTGGTTTGTGGTTGCTCTTTGGGCATAAAAAGCCTGATTTTCATGAGCGTCCAGGACTGCAGCTGGCCTCCAACAGAGGTGCAGTATTCATCCTTCATGGAAAACAAGTGCTTATTGCAATGAACTGTGGGTCATCGCTTCTGCAATTTCCGCGTTCTGAATAACATAACCTTCCCAGTTAAACCCTGACGCCCTGCAAGTTGTGCCCGTATGTTATTGGAAATGTAATTTACCCTGGATTAGGAAAAAAAAAAAAAAGTCTGCTATTTTGCCTGTGACCCTTCCGTCACAACATGTCAGCGCTGGCTGTGCAGGGGAAGCGATTGTGTGGGGCTGGAAGCTGAGGAGGTGACTCGCAGCTGCTTCAGACCCCAGCCCTCACCGGCGGGCAGGGACATGCCTGATTTCACATAAGCAAAGAAAGAAGCCTCAGCACATTTCGGGTTTTAGCTTTCTTCCTGCCATTGTGCTGGGGGGGGGGGAAATATCTCTATCCTTAATTTTCTGTTTCTGTTGAGCAGTTACAAAGGAGGGGGGTGAAACGGACGGGAAATCAGATACCCTCTTAACACACTCCAGTGGAAACTCACAGGCTAGTGTTTCAGATCTGAATTCTATAATGAAATTAAATGGTAAGAACAAAATAGCAGCTTTAAATGCAGCAAAACACAAACAAAATTGCTTATGTGACCATTTGTTTTCTTCACCATGCTCTCACTGGCACCTGACCGGGAGGTGGATAATGTGCTCAAATATTACAGTGATGGTCATGAGGGCAAACCTATAAAGGATGGAAAAAATTAACCATAGTGCTCAAAAAAAACCCGTACATACAACTCCTGCCCAGAGGAATGGACTATGAGAGATGGGTGAGGGGATCGCAGTCCATTGAGACCTTGAGGAACTTTCAGCTGTGTTGAAAGGCACGTGCTTTGGACTGTAAGAAATACAGAACTATTGCAATAATTTGAGCTACATTGGTTTAACATATTTGCTTAGGCAAACAATAAAATTCAGTCTTCAGTTTCACCCATGCCTAAGACTGGTTTTGTGAAAAAATTCAATAAACGTGATTTTGATACTATTTCATCCAAAAGCTACTTTTACAGTAAATGTTTCATCCGTCTCTCCTTTCGGAAAACCAACACATTGCTAAAAAGGTGTCTAAGAGGACCGAAGGAACTGGTGGATTTTATTCCTCTTAAAACGGGGGACAAAAATCCCTCTATAAAATGTTGATACTTCTGCATTCAAGCATTTTTGACAGAATCATTCTTACTGCTTCTTAGCCCAGTGGGTTAAGTGACTTCCAATATCCCTTATATTATTTTTTTTCCATCTTATTCATTTTCTAACTAATAATGCTGTAGTTACTAATAATGCCATGAATATAATTACTAGTTTGGTAATCTATATAAGAATCTGTAAATCTAGTTATTTAACAAATGAAATTATTTAGTCAAGTAACCTGATAGGTTTTTCAACTTTAACCAAAACCCACATATTTTCCTTTCTTACAGACAGAAAGCTTTAAACATTTTTCCTCTTTTATTCTGAAGTCATACCTTCAAAAGGTACCTAGCTCGTGTCATGTACCATTAAAGTCTTGATCTTATGCTGGTATAGAGTTAACACATGTCTTACTATTGATTTCAATGAGATTTACCTCTATCTATAATGATTGTTTCTAGCTAATGTTTTACCAGTTCATGTAAAATCATAAAGCATAAAGCAGTATGTTGCTAAACATATCATTAATTGCAAAATAAACTTGATTTCCCTACTGCTACCACCAAAAAGCCTCCGGTAAACTAGCAGTCATTACACACAAATCATTCAGATATTCCTCTCCATTTTTCACATTCAGTGCCCTTAAACAGAGAGGAGAGGCATAGATGATGTCTATGATGTTCGTAAGGCTTTCTGCAAATTCACTGCTTCCAGCACTTAAATAACTGAGATCTATGTCCCAGACCTCATGAAAATCTCTTGTTAATGTCTGCTGGCTATTTTGCCATGGACATGAAATGCTATCCAGAACTAGACAGCTGTAGGTGACAACATAGATTCATTAGTCTTTGACTGAACCCGGAGGTGCTGAAGTCACTGGGAAATTTGCTCTCAAATTCAAGTGAGCAGCTTCGTCCCAATAGTTTCATAAAGCTCCTTGCAGAAGGAGCTTAACAAGAGTGATTTACATGCAACTAATTTGTAATCATGCAGCAAACTATCTTCTAGTCTATCAGACACTTCCTCCCTTAACAGGATTTTCCCCTCAATTTAAATAGAGGCAAATTGAATTTTTCATTAACATTTTTTTTTTTAAATGACTACTATTTTTAGGCAAAGAAAACTGAATTTTATTCTATGGAGCCCAGACAATTGAGTCATCTGACAATTTCAGGAGAAAAAAAAAATATGTTGAACTAATGCTATGTTGCAGGCTATTCAGCTGAGTGCTTGTGCATTCGCAGGTGCCAGGACTACACAATGTATAGTGCAGCATTCAGATTTAAGGATTATTCTGCTCTTTAAGTAGTGTTGCTATAAGAGAGCCTGTTGTCTGTTTGCTGCCAGGAGTCTGCCAACAATTAACGCCTGTCTCTATCTTCATTTAAACATATCTTGCTGGCTCCTTGTGCTCGCAGAAAACAAAGATACTCAGAACTTGAATGAAGATAAGAAGGGGGCAGGAAAAAATAATTGCTTTCATGTATCTATCAAAAATATATTTCTGCTTTTGCTTACACTAGCCAGTTCCCTGTCGTCTGAGCTTAAAATTAAAAACATTTGAGCCTTGCCTGGTTCATTCTACCATAAACAAGCACCGTGACAACCACGTTACTTATTTTAACGCTTTTAACTTTTAGCGATGGTCAGGGAAAGCTTCATTTGCCTTCTACGGTTTATTTAATCCTTCTGTTACTCCATTGCGCAGCCAAATCTTTGGGACCGTTTTCATTTTAGTCCAACTCCACTGCAATGACCCTGGGTTTTACCAGAAATTAAATTCCATCCTTTGTTTTTGCTGTGCAAAAAGAAAGCAGAGAAGTACAACAGGTGCATGTAGTGCCTCTTTTGAACACCTTGATACCTCTACGTGAACAGCCTCTGTGCTCCGGCTTTTAGCAGTGCTCTGGTGCCACGGCTGTGATTCAGAGGCAGGTCGCAGGATGAGCGGGGTCAGGATGGGTCACCCTTTGAGGCAGCTCCAAGAAACACACACCTACACGCTGCAGGAAACGGTGAGTCAGATGTCAGCAGCTTCCCCTCTATAAACATCACAGAGCAAATGCCTTAGTGTGGTGCAAGGGTGATGGATTAAAAATTAAAGCTTGAGCTAGGTCATTTCAGATCACATAACTGTTACACCAATCACAGCCACATATATAGGTTATAAAGGTATAACCTGGCCATGGTATAAACTGTTCTAATAGCATTTGGCTTGGTTGGAGGCTACTTCCAGGTAGAGATGACTCTAAAGACTTTTGGCTGGTGGGGATGCCCGCTGGGGGGTTTTGTGCAGGCACAGTGTGTCTTGGTGTGACATGGTTAGGTGCTGCCTGTGTGTCAGCACCCCAGAGTGCGGGAGGAAAACAAGTCTTGAGGATTTTAAACTTGAGGTTTATGAAACTTTGGTGGTGGCGGGTCCCACCAATCCCAAGGTATAAGGTGATATTGAAGTATCAGAGCTTTCATTTCAACCAAAAATTGTTTCACCTTAATATCTCTTGCCCTTTTCCACACAAACATGGGTGCACCCACAGACATGCCTTTTCCCTGCATAAGCAGGAATAACAATCTCCATGCCCGGAGCAAGCTCCCACTCTAATATGTTATTCCTCAGATTCCTCCCCTGCAGCCTCAAACAGCTGCCTTCTTGCTCACAACCTGTCTGCTGCTGGGCCATATGGCTGTTCAACCTAACTGCAAAATATCTAAAAGTGGATCCAGCATGAAAGTCAGCTGTAGGGTTTTGAGACACCATATTCCGCAGTATCCTCTGCCGTCATAGACGTGGAAGAACCATCCAGCTTGATTTCCATCATAGAATCATAGAATGGTTAGAGTTGGAAGGGACCTTAAAGATCATCCAGATCCAACCCCCCTGCCATGGGCAGAGACACCTCCCACCAGAACAGGTTACTCAAAGCCCCATCCTGCCTGGCCTTGAACACTTCCAGGGATGGAGCATCCACAATTTCTCTGGGCAACCTGTTCCAGTGCCTCACCACCCTCACAGGAAAGAATTTCTTCCTGGTATCTAATCTAAATCTCCTCTCTTTCAATTTAAAGCTGTTACTCTTTGTCCTTTCACTACACTTCCTGACAAAAAGTCCCTCTCATGACCTTCATAGACTTCAGAAGTGAGGGTGGCAAAAAATTAATATTCATCCATCTGAGACAAAGGGAAGCCTTGATTTCAAGGGGTTTTGACAGGTCTAGGAGGATCTGGGCCCCATCCTTCACACATTTCTGTTCACATTGCATGCACGCTGCAGCTGTGTTTACTGTAATGATTTGGTTGTGATCACTGATGCAGAACATTTCTCTGCTCTGCTGTAGGTAGCATGAGAAAAAGAAAGCGAAGAAAGATGACATTTAAGAGTTTGCATTAAATAATCCATCTCTCTTTTAATTTGCTGGTTTACATATCCCTGCTATTAGCTAGAGACATTTTGGTGACAAACACTGCTTTGGACAGGCTGCAGTCTTGACCTCTAGTAGCATTTGCAATGTGTAAAAAGATCGCTATTAGCCCAAGTATTGTCAAAGGCAATATTTCATATATCACTGCTTTTGCGTGCACTCTGTGGCAAACTGCTCTATAAATCTCATGTTGCACACATAAGGACAGAGCACGACTCCCATAACTAACTTCACATACTCAACTGCTTATTTATTGCATTACACATAAATTGCAGCCTGAGAATTACCCAGGAAGGAAACTCACAAATCTAAGAATTAACAGATCCCAGACTTTGCAATCTATCGGTCAGCAATTCAGGAAAAGTGGAAATCTTCAAATTATTGTTCACTGAAATCCTGTTTCATCCGTTGCATACAGAAATACAGATTTTATTGAGCAGTAGCCATTTTTGGCAGTAGCCAAATTATTTGGAGGTGACAGTGGGAGGGGTAGACCAAAGATAAACCACAAAAGGCAGCACAGAAAAAAAAATATAATAATAATAAAAGTGCCTAATCTGTGTAAATAGAAATTATCCAAAGTAAATCTTGTTCTACCGGTCTCTTCCATCAAGAAAAGAGGTTTAATAAGAAGATCTATAACTAAAATAAAAGCTTTTACAGGATGACCTGACCACTGGCTGTGCTTTGCTTTCTGCGGTGAGAACACGCATGAACAGTTTGATGTGCCTGTCACAGACTATTAACGTTTAATGGACCTTGGAAACATACTGCACTGATTCATTCATAAAGTCAACACATTCATGTGGACTTCCTTCTGGGTCTTTCATTACCTGAATCCGGTACGGTCTGTCCAAACACAAGTGTTGTGGGACACTTCCATTTAGAACTGAAGCTGAAACTGCTGTTTGCTGCGCCAAACTCACCTTGCATTTCTGCCTTAAAATAAACACAGCTTTCAGTTCACTGCCTTTTGACTTCAGGCAAGTCTTCCCCTTCATAATTTCAAGATATTGGCATCTTGGTTTCGGTCTTAGTCTCCATGGAATGCCTGTCTAGATCCAGTTGAGCAGTAGCAGCCAGTAAAGGGATTTCCTGCATGCTTGCTGCTATTTAATGAACTTTAGTTCTCTTCAAATTAACTTCCATCAAAATACTGCCCTGCCACATGGACCATGCTATTAGGACTGTTCAGCTCAACCATTTTGTCCACAGTTAAAGTTGCTGAACACCAAGAGAGTGCCAAATCTGCAAAGTATTATACAAAAATGGAGGAAGACAAAAGTATCACACTCTTATTGAGGAAAAAATGAAATTATGGAAGACAGAACTCAGGTTTGACAAAGTGAACAAGGGGAAAATTGCTTTTCAGTATACCCATTTGTAGATCAAAAAGACTCTCTGTTTCCCTTGGACAGATTCTCCAGTTCTCTGTTTGCCCAGCACGCTGGAGGTTAAGTGACTGCTTTCAAGCTGGCAGAACCAGGCACATACAGCCTGTTTCCACAAGAGCCTTCTCTAAAAGAAATCCTCACAATAATCTTCCTATTAACCAAGATTTCATTATCTCTGAAGCCATACAGAATTGTCATCGTTCTAGGCACCAGACGGATTACTAATGACAGGGGATGTGAGTGGGCAGGATGGGGACAAAACAGCTAGAATAAAACAGAATGAACTTTGCAAACCAGACATATTTGGCAACTGTACATTTGTGCCTTTAATATTTGTTAGGAACACAGTTCAGCCTTCTACTGAATGTTGGCAGTATGGAATGTGGAGTCCCATAACAGCTTTAGTCACGACCCAACTGCTTTAGTCATGCAACAAGTTTAGATTCATGACTTGTGTTGCTCATTTCATTTTCCTTTGAGAGCAGTGTAAATAAGGTATCCAGCCCCAAAGATATCCCTCTCCTCTCACTGCCTCTACAGTTTCCTTTATCAGGAAAGCCCAAGAGCTGTTGTGATTCATCAGGTGTTAAGTATTTTTGTGTCTGTGTTCTTCAAATGACTGCTGCATTTGTACTTGGAGGGAATTAGGTGGTACAAGGTTGGCTGTTGGTTATAGGTCTTATGTTACAGGAATCCTCATCTGCTAAAATCCCTACTGACCAGCATCCTTACCACTAGCAGTTCTTTTCCTCTCTACAAGGGAAGATTAAAATAAGAGAAAAGTTTTGTCTGATGTTAAAGCTTGGTCTTATATTATTCATTGAAAATAGGTGAATCAGCGTCTCATAGTGCAAGGCTGGATATTGTAGAACTAAGTTATTCAAAACAAAAAATCCAAGTGTTTTATGGGAACTGTTTATGGAGGGAGAATTCGATTTTATTAAAAAGGCATTAATGATCATGACTTCAGGCATCACACAGCCTTCAGACCAGAATAAAGTGGTAGAATAGCCACCTAGTAATTTAAGAGGTAACTTGATTTAATAATGAAGTATCAATACAATGCATAACTGACAGTGAAGTCTGCACACACGATATACAATCAGTTGATTTTGAAAAAAGGTGACCTTCCAAACTCTAGCCAGTCCACAAAGGTCAACAACCCCTGTCCCCAGCCTCACCACCATTTTCAGACTGAATCCATCTGTGGAAAGTGTGATTAAAACAGTAAAGTGAGTGGTTTGTGGAATTTAGTTGCCCCTCTTACCTGTTGTTTTGGAATTATTCTTTCTGTGGGAAACCTACAATTGAGGCAATTGTGACAGACATGCAACATGCTCTATCTGCCAGGCAGGTACCTGGCATTGAGCGTGACCTGCCACATCCAGAAGTTTTCTGCCTGTGCCACTGCATGCTAGCGTGGAAAAGAGGGTCTTTTCAATGAATGCTGACAGACCATCTCCTAATGCAAAAACCTTCTAGAGGAGAGACTGGACTCAAGCAAAGTTCAGGCAGCTACTGGTGGATGAAAGAAATTGCTTCCCAGAAAGATATATGCTATACCTCCTAGAAGGAAAGGTGGGGTAGAAGTGGAGGACCTGCTCACCATGGGACCTTCTGGTTCACACAGAACCCTGAGATGAACCCTTCCATCCCTGTGAGAGGCTGCACCCATCTGCCAGTGGTGGCTGCAGTGCAGCAGTGACACAACCTCAGAGCAGACGTCGTTGATAGCCCATTTTGTCTGCTTTGTTGGAGAGAGACAGACCACGACCAGCTTCATTCAAAGCAAGCAAATGAGACATGACCAAGGCCAATTTGCTAAGGCAGTGTAGATACAGCTTCCTACACCATCCAGAGTTCACCGAGTACCCAACCCAAGTTATTTTTATTCTACGCCAATTTCACTTTGGCATTACAGTTTTTCAAAGCTGCAATTTTATGATTCATCTAGATTGAATGTTATAATAGCAAATCTTTTAAATTAGTACAGTTTGTTTGCACTAAAGAAGAGGGAACAGTCGTGTGAAGGAACCTACCAGCACAGTATGGGATTTTTTTCCTACATTTGTGCCAGTTTAAACAGATGTATCAGTCCTGTGCTACCCATTAACATTTTAAGTGACAGAAGATATCATTTGCTGACATACAGAGAATATATAATTAAACAGCTGTCTAGTAAAAGAAACAGCTCACTGAAGAACATATTGAAAGTAAACTGCTAATAAATACATTTGGAAGCATACAGTGGTATATTAGCTCATTTACGTGATCCAGAGGGAGCTATGATTTGCCATCATGAGATAACTTTTGCATTTTTTGTTTGTTTTAATTTACCTGGCACACTACTACAAACAAATGGCATTAAGGAGGACTTTAGAATATAAAGTCCTGCCAAAATAACTGATGTTTAAATTATGAACTTAACCACACATTTGTTAAAGTTCTGTCTGCAGTGCCCCAGCAAGCTGGCAAGACTAAACCGTATTCCCTCTCATATGGTTTCTGCTGGGAGAGTTTGAATTAGATTATTAGGAATTGGGGGAGGCACGAGAATCAATGCTGTAATGAAATCCACCAATTTGTTATGAGCAGAGAAAAGAAGATAATTTCTTAGGGTTTTTTTTTGGACTGAGGAATAGCTTTGTGGAAATAGCTGTTCTGTTTGCAGTGTTAGAAGGTCAGCAGTCACCCTCAGATATTTCACTGCACCTACAGGAGCTGCTGTCAGGGCAGAGGAGAATATGATAGAGGTAAGCATAAAAGTTGCTGTAGTATTTAATTCTGCAGAGTATTAAGAACATATGCTTACCTTTAAAATTTGTAAACATGCAAAACTTCCTCTGTTTAGCATGGTACTGATCCTTAAATACTGTTGAAAGACTTTCATACACAATGTTGCTTTCCTACTTTGAACACTATGTGTGTTCTCCAGCAGCGAGCCAGGAGCAAAAACACTCTGTCGGTACAAATCATCTTTGACACTGAGGAGGAAATTCCTCAACGGACAACCAAAATTAACCATTATTTCCTGCTACAAACACAGAGTACTCATTAAAACCACGGTTGAGTATTGCTGTAATTCACATGAACCCAAAGTAACCACTGACTCCTGAAACACTGATCATTTCTCAATGATCTTCCACCCAAAAAGGGTATGTGAGATTGTGGGCACTTCCCACTTCCAATATTAATGTATCGTGGAAATGCCTGCAATTTAAATAAAAAATTGTACTAATATATTGTTCCTGTGTTCAGCCTATCCTTGAGAGTCTGCCCACGTCAGCTGGTATTTCTAAATCTTAGTGACATTCCCCAACACAGTTCCATTCATAAGGATTAACTGCAAAGTATCTTACAAGCATGTTACAGACATGAGCAGTAAGTTACCAGTTAGAGGCAGGTATGTAGAAAGAATTATATCCAACAATAAGGAATGTATTTGATTTGATAAGCTACCATGGTGTGAAACATCACTGAAATCTCCTTCATCTTTTCTCTCTTTTCCTGCTAGTTACAGATATTTGGGATTATTCTCCTGTCTTTCATTCATTTCCTTCTGGTTGTCACAGAATTAAATCATTCAAACAAAAGCAGCATGACTTGTGAAACAATGATTATTATTCACAAGAAAATTGTCCCCTCACACAGTAGGCATCCATTTTTTGATGTGTAAATAGGGAGCTTTTGAGGTTTGAACATCACTGGAGAAAGACAGGAACTTCAAGTATCTCAAGCGTATCCAAATTCTCTGCAACTCATCCCTCGTAGAAGTATTTGAACATTCAAACCAACAAATCAGGCTTGTCCAGTGCTCTCCTGGCAGAGCTCTGAAGGGTGAGATTGTGAATAACCCTGCTGTGCACCTCTACCATGTCCATACTGTGGCTTGCTGAAACAGCCATCTGAACAAGCCAGAAAAGGTGAAACAGGAGAAGATGTCAGAAGCCTTCACTGAAAAGCTAAACACAGAGAAGACTGCATGTAAGAATGGCACTAATGAAAAAAAAGAAGAGGTCCAGATACATTCAGCATCAGGGGGCACGTGCAATCACTGCTGTGCTACAAAATGCAAGGCTCAGGTTCATCTCGCTTTTTGTTTCCTGCCTTTGCCGCAGATTTTATTGCTCACAGAACAGGATCATGTTGATCGGAAGAAACCGGAAAGCACCTTGGTATAAGTGGTCATAGCCAAAGAAAGCTGCCACGTGGAAGCAGACATCAAAAAGAGATTTTAAGACACATTTCCTTTCCTGTACGGTCTGAGCTGAAGTTAAAACCATGACAAGAAACCAGGGGAAGAGCTACCAGTATCTGTGTTTTTTCTGAACAGGCTGTTGGCTGCAAATGTGGAATCCTTTATTCAGAGAAAGAGAAAACTTAGGAACAGTCTAAGCATCGCTGCAGTATTTATCATCAAGCCATCCATCTGAAACATGGAGCTCGATTATAAAGCATTGCAGAGAAATGGAGTTACTGAGGGAACAAGAGTGGCCAGACTGTCACTGTTCAGTGATGGATGGGGAACACTGCTCAAGAAGCTGCCAAAGAGCTTGCTATTGCCATAGATAACTACCTGCTTCTTTACCTGATGTATTATTTTTCAAAAAGAAATTAGGACAAAAGGGAGCTTTGAAATACAGCCTTTTTTTTTTAAACTGTTATTTTTACCTAATTATAGAATTATTTTTATCAACAGAACAGACTATTTGTTTAGAACTGCAGCTGAAACAGCCTGGTAAAATATCTCTCCACAGTCCACAAAGATCAGTGGTTAATAGAGCTGAGAAACTTCATTTTTCATCTGCTGCTTCTGGCGAGGAGAAAAGAAAAATCAGGCAAAGATGACCATAACCTTCCTTTATATCAAACTTCCATTACAGTCACTGTTACCCACCAGCAGATATTCAAGATTATTACACCGACATTTATCTTTAGTGCTTTATACATTTCGGACATTGTTCCAGTCCTGTATTTTTTTCAGTTGTCGTCAGATCCTCCTTCTCAGCCAGAGCTCGGAGTGGAAAACTGCTGGCTGCATATGTGAGAAACATCAGATGAGAACGGAGTTCTAAATAAATTCACATCTCGTTGCGTGCATACAAATTCTAAAACGCATGCCCATTTTAGGACTGATCTATATGAGCACAAGTAACCAGAAAACCCGATGAGTATTGCACTTTGAAGAGTGGAAGATCCTTTATTTCCAGTTGTATGGAGTGGCATTTCTCTGTTTCTGCTCCCAATCCACATGAAAAAGGCATCTCACAGAAGGCTGTTAAAAATTTGACCATGTGAATTGTTTGGCAGAAAACTTGAGCTCTGGGAAAATGCAACATGTTTGCCTTGTATTTACCTTCTAATTTTGTGGGGGTTTAAAATGTTTACCATAAGACAGTAGCATTCCTTAACAATCTTAAGGGGGATGTTTTAGCCTCTTTAAATGTTGACTTAGATGCATGTCAAATGGTTTCTAAAGCATAAAAATTAGCCAGACTCGTTAAACAGCCTCTGATCACTCAGTCCTGTTGGAACATCCTTGTCTGCTACACTTATGCTCAGTTTGGGACCTTGATGACAGAAGCCAACAAGTATTAGTCTATGGGGAAAGAAGATAATAACCTGCTCCTTTACTCAGTGAAGTGGTCGCACTGCACAGCCTACCCTTCTCGGTGACTAAATGCAAAAATTCTTATAAAGGAAGGAACAGACCCTCTTCCCAGAAACAAAGCAATTTGTGACCTAAGCAGGTCAATACTAGAGGGGATTTCACTGCTTTCTCTGGTGGTTTTTCAGCTGTCTCCTTCTCTGCTTCCTGCTTGGCCAGAAATATCTGTAGTTCCTGTAATGCCCTTCTAAATCAACCTTGTGTCAACACACTGGTGGCCCAGAACTGAGCTGGGATTAGTTTTTCTTCTACATTCTGCAACAATATTCCTCTGTTCCACTGGAGGGGAGGCACAAGCCATTTTTTGTCTGGGTTGTGAACAACATACCATCATATAATGAGAAGTGGAGAGGAGAGGGGCTTATGTAAAGAGCAACAGGATATGATCTCCACTTCTGTTTTTTGGAGGAAAAAGAAACTGTACAAGCAACACAGAGCAAACTTTTTGAAGATGAGAGAAAGAATCACCATCCTACTTCTAGAAACTTCCATTTCAAAGGTGAGCAAAATAGGCTTCATAGAAAAAAAAGACACATCCACAAAAACTGCACAGATCTCAGAGGCAGTTTCCAAGAACTGCTGTGTAACATCTGCCACTTAAGAGAGAGACACCTTTGCCACATCACCTCAAAATATAAATTTAGTATGGTGCTTTTGACACAGATAAAAGCCATACATGTCACAGAGGAGTGGTGTCACAAGGTCATTGCAGGAGTGCCTGAGTTCCTGTTGGCTGAGTTAAACAAGCATAACCTGTATTTGAGCTCTTACATCAGACCAAAACTGGCTATTCCTGTTTGCCCTAAGCTTGTAAATTTATGAAAATGTCAGCCACAATAACAAATCTGTGGCTTTGTGGCTATGCCAGGAACACGTGCTCATAACAAGACTTTTCAAATGAATCTTGAGAATGCAGTTCAGCTGGACTTGAGCTATCACACAGTCACTCACGCTGAATTAAGTTTCCCAAAGCAATTTTAACTTAAATTTTATATGACTAGTGTTTGAGTACTATGGATCCACTTCCTGGGAATTAATTACCAGCTTAGAAGAACAGACAAATCATTATCTCCACAAAATAATTAATTCCCCCTCAAATCTCCTTTTCCTGGTCATTATTACAGGCAGAATACTTGCTCATCAAAGTAAATATGTAAATACAGAAATGCATCACCATTCAGGAAAGCCTCAGGGACTGGGGGCTTTTGTTTGGGTTTTTTTGGACTCTGGTCTTTCAAGAACTTTTTATAAGAGTTTGGTCAAAATTGTTATTAGTTGAGCAATGTAATGGTCATCTATGCAAGTACTTAATGAAACAGGGGGGAAATGATATCAAGGCCTTAGTTTGGACACTTCTACATACACATTCCCCAAAAAATATAATAAATTGGTTTTAATGTAATTCATTACATACATAAGAAACATTAGTTCTGTATATATCTGTTCCTGCTGGCAGCCCAATCCTTGTTTGGGTCTGAGAAATAGCTTGGAAAAAGGATGAGCAGGAGCATAGAATCATAGAATGGTTTGGGTTGGAAGGGACACCTTAAAGATCACCAAGTTCCAATCCCCTTGCCATGGGCAGGGACACCTCCCACCAGACCAGGCCGCTCACAGCCCCATCCAGCCTGCTCTAGTAGCAGGAGTAGGCTGCTTCTGTCAAGGAAATATATTCCTGCCCTCTGTCCCAAGGGCTCCTCAGATCTGGTTTGTACATCAGAAGTTTTACTGAGAGCACAGGACTGGGAATGATGCCCAAACTGATGCCCTCTTAGGCTACCACATGCTACATGCAAATCTACTTGAGGAGCGTCAAGGGGAGGTCTTAAAATATCTTCCACCAAACAGCAAAAGCCACTTCCCAACACTTTCAACAACATTAAGGTCTGTGGTAAAGACCAAACAAATCACAGCTATGATGTGCCACAGGCAATGCTAAGGAGACACCAATGTCACAGCTGATGCCAGAGGTCTCTAATTAAGTTGTTGCTATTATAAATAGAGCTGTATCTCGAAGTCCCCAGGCACCAAGAAACACAAAGCACACATGTGGTTCTCAGGTCAGAAGGGTTCATACTCTGGGAGTTCACACAAAGGAACTGACTCTACAAAAAACAACAACTTCCATCACATATTTTTTTCCCATCAGTCAGATTAATCATCTATGGCACAACTTAAATGTGTTTCCTTCTTTAAACATTAGTCTCCTTCCATCACCACATCTTGTCCCTGAAATATACTTAAAACAACTCATTCTAACCTTCTCTCTGGCCAACTGGGCTCAACAAACCAGGGTTTGCTTCAAATATCAGGGTCCTCAAATCATCCTAGTAGACTTATATGCATCTATTGTAATTTAAATCCCCTTTTTTGACAGCAATGTGCAGTATTCCAAATCAAAGCTTACTTACCTAAGTTCTTCCTCTCAAGAAGCATTACAAGGAAGCCTGGTATGAGTCAGTCCTTCCTCTCCCTGCTCCTTTGGCTAACCACTGTAGGGGTTAGTCACATGTTTTTTCAATGAGTTTAGTGCAATTTTTCTTGTGCTTTGGTTTCAGTAGGCTGGCAGTTTGCATGCATTATAATGAAATAGCATTTGGTGCTGTGTAGCTGTGACTGAAGCTGGGTGCATTTTATTTGCACTTCTGCCCTGTTAGTTCTCCAGTCCTGAGAACAAAGAGATTGAGCTTGCCACAGAAAGCCTCCCAGGTGAATGCAACAAATGATGGTGTAAATTAGAAGTGATTCCATAGCAGTGAGGCTGGGAGGGTCCTTAACTTCCCACTTCTTGCCTTTTAAACCTATTAAGGTTTGAGAATAGTGTGGAAGGGGTGTTATTTGCTTTGCCTCCACCCTTCAACTGAAGGACCCTTCATGGTGGGAGAAGAAATTAAAAGCAAGGGATGGGTAAATACTGCTAGATTTTGCAGATTATTAAAACATAGAATGTCCTCATTCCACAAACTCTCCAAGGTAATGTTCAGACTTGGGAAATACAAAATATATTTGATAGATCTCTGTAAATTTTTAAATTTAATTACCAAATCTCAGTTTGGCCATTTTTAGGTGACACAGGCAAAAAGAAGATATCCTTGTCTTGGAAGGACTCAACATCAAAACATGAAGAAGAACAGCCAAATTGTTGTCTGCCCTCTAGTGATTGCAGAAGAATTGATGTCTATTATGAACAAATTGTTAAGGGAAGCCTTGTGTTGGTCTGATTTTCCTGCATCATGACATGGATTTACAGTTCTCACAACCTATGAAATTTACATTTGCTAGCATAGAAGGTATAGATCAGATACCTTCTTGCCTAGACAGACCATGTCTCTTACATGAAAAGGTGCCCTGAATAGTACCAGCAGAAAAAAAAAAAAAAAAACCCAAACAACTGAGGTCTGCACTTACTTTCCACCTGCTCTACAATTTAAAAAGTCTCTTTTATTAGGCTGCTTTATAAACTAAAGATTAATAAGACTCTTAGCTTAAGCTTTATCATCTCCTTTTGACCTCAGAGGATGGGAAACATTCACAAGCAAGAGGGAGCACTAGAAGTGAACTTTTCACCTACACATTAGAGAGGATCCCAGAATGAGATCCAACTAGCTTAGGTAACCACAGATATGAAAATAAGGCTGAAGGTTAGAACTAATTTACTTATCAGCACTTTGATAATTTAGTCACACCCACTTATGCCTGTAATGATGAAGCTGTCCATTAGTGATCAGGTAATAATGATGGGCTGTGTCCAGGCCCAGCATTCCTGTGGCCCTGGATTCATGGCCAGTCATGCTGAGGCTACATACTTCAACAGCTTGAAGTGCAGCATGGCCTAGACTCATCTTAGCATTTGTCAGTGTTGTAAAGCTTATAAGGATTCCAGCATGAGGATGCTCATCCTCATGTGTTAAGCGTGAATATGATATTTCCTTGAGCATTCTTTAGGACAATATTGGCTTCACAGTATTTCAATTCACCATTTTCAACGACTAACACTTTCCATAAAGTTCTCATAAAGTCAGTTCTATGGGATACTTGGGATGTTGACTCTTTTCAGTTTGGTCCTCAGCCCATATCTGGGATCAGCATAGTATTTCAACTCTGGCAAACAGAAGATGCTTGGAAGTGGGTTAATAACTGCCTGGGGACTAGGAAAAAGAGTTGAGATCTCTAAATAAGCTGCTTGGCAGTCATGAGACAAAAATACCCTTGAACGTCACATCTACAAACAAGAATCTAAAACTATAGGCCCATAAATTCCTTTGGGCAGGTTACCTGAAGAAAATGGGTGATTTGTAAGTAAGTTTAAGCATAAAAGTTTTTTCTTAATTGGTTTAAAGTGAAAATAAATCTGAATAGCATTTTTCTTCCTTGTAGTGATCATTTGAGCAGAATTCATCTGCCCTTGATTTAATTTTTAAGACAGATTGTTTCAGTACACAGATTTCCTTCATAATGTTCCTTCTGCCAATAACACAAGAGGTTATTACATTTCCACAGTTCTCTTGGGAGGAGTTTGGAGGGTTTTTTTTTCCTTGATAATACAGCCTATGTCTATGTCTAATAACTTGCAAAACAGCTAAACTCAAGCTACACTGATGTCACGTGAGTTTGCCCAAATTGCGTCATTAGATCTCCTGGGAGAAGTTTCAAACAGATCCATCCAACATAATTGCTGTTTACAATGATTTTCTGTATTTCATTAAAATGAATGAAATCTTATTTTCAGATTCTGCAAAAATCTCACTTGCATGAAAAAGGTGGAGATAAGCAGTGCTTAGCAATCACAGGGTTAATCCTTAAAGGCATCCACAGTCCTAATTGTAATTTGAAACATAAAAAATATGATGGGAGCTTTCTCTCCCAAACCCATATATTCACCATGTTTCAAAGAGTATATTTGTATATTGGGAGGTTTTGCCTTTCAGCCATCAGACCTGTCTAGGCTCCAGATGTAATATATCCTTTTTAAAAAAAAAGATGCTCACGACTTTCCTCCACCACTTGCATCTCCAGGGAGGATGAACACCCCGGTGTTTACCATTTCAAAGAGACCGGCCTTTTATCTCTGCTCCCAGCACCGGAACTCAGATCCCTCGTAACTTCTAATCTCTCGTGCACGGGTCATTGCAGAACACAGTTATGAAATCACCATCCCCTCTGAAAAAAAAAAAACCAACCCCAAACTCAATGAAAAACACCCACACCCTACAGTATGACTCCTTTGTACTGTAACATCTTCCCAAATGTCACCTTTTCAATCAGACAAAGCATAACTGTCTTGCAGCCTTACCAGCTTTGTCCTTCCCTGGTTATCTCATGTAGCATTCTAACCCACGGATGGGTGCCCTTTCCTCCTTCCTGCCACCACTGCCAGCTCATAGCTCCATCTGATTTCCCCACACCCATATGGCCTTTCTACTCCACACCACCCATACACAGAAAGCACTTGAGAAACGTGATAAAAGAGCCCTTGAATGTTTTGGGGAGGAAAAGAAAAAACCCAACTGTGAAAAGAGAGCGGAGAAATAAGTGTCCTTAATTCACACAAGGGGAGCAACAAAGCAAAGAGCTGATCCTGCCTTTGAAGTCTTTCTTTCCTCTGGACCAGCAGGTGACCCCATGTCCTCCCTTGGTGAGAAAAAAAAAAACCACTCACCCTGCTTTAGGAGAGCATGTGAGGGAGATGCTGGGTGCGAAACTTCACTGCAGCTGGCAAAGGAAAGCCTGCCAAGCCAGCCTTGATGGGATGGGATGTCTCAGGCAGTGATTCGCAAACAGGACACCTGTCTTTAGGTGTCTACTGGAGCACTAAACACGTTATAGCCATTGGTTATCCATCAAGCACAAGCAACAGAGCCATTCATATCACCAAGCCCTAAGCAGACACCTACTGACTTCTGATCAATACTCCCCGGGGCATGGAACGGGAGCTGGGTGTCTAAACTCTCATCTGATGGAGGTTTCTAATCACACATGTCCTAAACCTGAAATGAACCCCACTCACTTCCCTACCTTCCAGCCATCATACACTCTTATACTATCCCGCTCCTTGTAGTATCTTGCTCTTCACAATACCCTGATGGAAATGAGGGGCATGAAAAAGTAAAGCAATCAAAGTTGTGGCAAGGCAAGGAATTGCACCCAGATTTGCCCAGTTAATGCACGGCTCCAAGGACTATCTTTAGGCCACAGCAGCTTTCCAGGCGGGAGTCTGATTAGAGCAGGCAGCTCTTTCAGAGTTTGGGCAAGAGCTAACATAAACAATAAACCAGAAGTTTTAGCTATTTATGACACTCCAGAGTGATGGAGGCTGAGATTTCAAGTGCATCTGGCTTCAGATGGGGTCACAAGCAGAGAGAGCTTCCCCCAGGGAAGACAATTTCCAAAGAGCAGCCTATTTATCTGCTCTCAGCATTTGTTTCACTTCCCAAGGAACAAGGTGTATCTAACACTGATAAAGATTTGGCTGAAGGAAAAGAAACCTATGTGCTAAAATTGATCCTATAGGTCATTACAGTAGAGTACAAGGGAATGTATTTTCCTAACAAGCTTGTGGAGGAGATACAGGGATCGAGGTCTGCCTGAGCAGGGTTGGAGCTACACGGCAGCAGGGGTTATGCATCCCACCTTGTAGCACAGGTAATGGGAGCGGGGACAAGGCAGCCACATGCAGTCCCATACAGCTTCACATGCCAAGCAGAGTGCAGATTTCCAGGGCTGGAGTTTTTCTCCTTCCTAACACCAATCACCCGGTGTATATACTTACTCTTCTCACCTCCACTTTCTAGGTCTGCTCCTATTTACTTGTGCTAGTGATTACAAAGCTGCTACAGGGATGCCATGCTGTCCTGAAATTGCTTCTGCCGTATTTATTTTTAGTACTAAAAGGTTCACCATCACTGTGTTACCTTCCAAAATTCCAGCTCCTGCTACTTGCAGCATCAGAATCAAAATGTTTCTTTGTTAAATCTAGCAAGGACCTAATTTATTTTCAATTGTATTGTATTTTACACTACTGCCTTGAACCATCCAGATGATAAGTGGTAATATAAATGATTGTTTTGATTATTAACACTGGTGACCTTTGCTAAAATGAAGCAAGGAGGAGAAAAGTATAGTCAGGCTGCTTTGCTAATAGTAATAATCAGCCAGGAGGTCTCAGTGGGAATGGGAAAACATGGAGCTGCTTGGCCTGCTAGTTTGAACAGGGAGGAGGAGGAGAAGCAAGAGGAGGAGGAGGATGATTTGGTGCATTTCCACTCCTACCTCTGTATTTCATGGTACTGTCAAGTAAAATCTAGGAGGGAGTTTAGTGAGACATAAAGCCAAGGCAGACACCTGGTCTGGCCCAACACAACAATGTTCTTGCTTGTTATGGAGAACTGAAGCACATTTCTAAAATGCTCCATGATCCTCAAACAGACAATAACCATCCCAGTAGTGTTCTGTGGTATTTATTTTCCTTGGATTGTACCTCTGAGGACCGCACACTGTTACTAACCACTTGGGTCTTGCCAAACTTATTCCACGTAGCAATAGGATGAGGGGTAACTGTGTTAAACTGAAGGAGGAGAGACACTGGAACAGATTGCCCAGAGAAGCTGTGGACACTCCATTCCTGGAGGTGTTCAAGGCCAGGCCGGATGGGGCTTTGAGCAACCTGGTCTTGTGGGAGGTGTACCTGCTCAGGGCAGGGGCTTGGAACTCAATGATTTTTAAGGTCTCTTCAAACTCTAACCATTCTATGGTTGTATAAGTGTTTGGATTTTATCACAATGCTAAGGCAAGGGACTGAACAGGTAAGAGATCTTCTGCCCCTGGGGTGGTGGCCTCAGTTTGTAGAATGTGCAATGCTCCCTCTTTTCTTCTTTTGACAGCAATACCCATGCTGAGGGCCAGGTGATGGAGACAGTGCAGAGGAGAGAACAGCAGGTGTCCCTCCTATATCCACCTGCATTCACTCCATCTGGGGGGTGAATGCTGTCACTCTGTCTTAATCTCAGTCAGGGATCAGCCTGAAAAACACAAGAGTGAAGATTAGCAAAGCAAAAGCCCATTATGGCAGGCTGCTCAGGTGGGGAAGCTGCTCAGCTCCCTGGAGAACTTTGTAATTTACCATCCAATTGTTCTCCAGTCCTCAGTCAACTTCAGCTGGGTGGTTTACTCAGGGGCTATTGCAGTGATTAATTCTTGAGTGGAGACATCACCGTAGTGTTCATCCACTCAGTGGATGAAGTCCTGAGTGTTGGCAGGAGGAGGAGTGGCTTAGGTGAGCTCCATGCACCCTAAGCATCAGGGTGAAGGCACAGCTTTCCTTCCATGCGTGGAGTTCTGGAGGCTCAAACACAGAGCAATGTGAGACCACTGGGATTTCCAACCTATCTCCAAAGACTTCTGGTGCAGAATTTAGACGCCAGACTAGCAGTGTACTGGGTGCAATACAGTAAATAGGTTAATTAGTATTTTTACAGAAATGTGAAAAATCTCCCTTCTCCTGTTGAGATGCGTTGTTTTTACTGCTACCAGTGACATCACTGCTGTAAATAGCAGTGCTAGAAATAGTTTAGTCCAGAGCACTTGAGCCTCTTAACCCCACTAGCTAGAACCATCTCATGTCCTCAGTTCCTTCCCCTGGCCTGTCTACACCCCTACCCCACAGCTCTTCAGAACCCAGAGGATGGGCAGAGGCTCCTCATGGCCCCTCTCCCCTTCCTCTCCACACTATTGAGGAACGCCCCAGCTAGACTGGAGTGTATCAGATCGACCATCCAAGCTGCCCTAGGCACAGGGTCTCAGGGAGATGAAAGACAACCCCACCTGTAGCTGGTGTGGATGCTCTGTGCTGCTGCAGTGGGTCTGAGACGCTTGGTAGTAGGTGGATCTCCCCGGCTGAATATTGTGCATTGGATTTCCCAGCTGTGAGTTTGTATTCATTCGGTCTTCATAGTTTTTAGCAGGCAAAGCATGCAGCTTGATTTGAAGTACCCTGCTCCCCAGGTGTTCATTATCTTCTTTGATCGGTCAGCTTAAACTGTACCAGTCCCTTTGACTCTGGGGCAAATACACAATAGATGCTCATCTCTCAAAAATCAGTTTGCTCTCTGAAGGGCTGCAATAAATGCCTGAAAAAGACTTTCACTCCTTTCCTGGAATAGGAAAACCTTGCAGGTATTGCCTTGTGATACCCGGGCTCTCCCATGGGCTCATGAATGAAAGGGGTGAGGACTCTCAGCAGCACAATGGGTTTTACCCAGGAGGATGCTGACAAGCGTGTCCTGGCAGTATTCCCCTCCCTTTCTAACCCCAGCAGGGTCTCCATCCACACATGAGTCTGGTGATCAGTCACCTTCCCTGGGAGCAGGTGGCAGCTGTCCCCAGCTCCACTTTATGCAGCACCAGGCACTGCAATTAGCTGTGATGTAATTAGGAGTGAGGAGCAGAACATACTTTGCAGAGATGGTTTGGGAGCCTGAGGCAAAAGGCTTTTGTCCATCAGCTGGTGGGCTAAGTAATTTAGAAATCCTTAAATAAGTGATGCTGATCTCCAGCAAAGCTTCAGATGATCAGAGAAGGAATTTCATCTGTCTCATCTGAGAAAACAAACAGTAAAGGGAGGTAATGAGAAGTTCCCAGCAGCTTCTTTTAAAAGAAGTATATCATGAACAACATGAAATAACATCAAAAGCTTGTGTATAAAAACCCACACAATCTGACACATGTTGACTAGAGACTTTCCTCTGATAACAAGATCATGGAAAAGCTATATTAAAAATACTCTAAAAGATAAGAGCCACGGAACAATTACTTCATTGCTGCACTTCTGACAAGTCCAGACAATGGCTGCATTTTTCTGCACACTAAAGAAACAAAGAGATGTTTTTCAGTGACTAGAAGAGCGTCCAATATCCTCTCACTCCTCATCGTGGGAGTCATGGAGGATGTAGTGTGGAAAGGGCAGGTGGGGACGAACTGCCATCCCAAGAAGAGGCAGAGGAGGATCACTGAGCAGGCACTGCATGACACAGCCCAGCAGCCACCCAGGACCACTCTCCCCAAACGTTGGCAATAAAGCCCAGAACCGCCCCAGCACATACAAGGGCACATTCATGCAAAACTGATCATCTCATCTTGGTGAGTTGATTCTGCTTTCCTACCATCTGCTGGTTTGGTATTTACTGTACAGTGAAAACTGAAATGTATTAGAATAAGTAAGCAAAAGACCAAGCCATGTGGTTTCCAGTCCTTCGAATTATCTGCAGGCTCATCAGGAATCACTCAAACATCTCACCAATATGCTGAGACCTCAAGGAGCCAGTGACACTTCTGCAGAGACAGTTTCTCTCTCTCTCTCTCTCTCCCTTCCCTGTGGGTCCCTCCAGCTTAGAAGGAGGCCAGCATTTATTTCTTCAGCGTTGGGGAATCTCACGCTTCAGGGCTACAGCTAATCACCGCTGCAGAGCAGAGGGAGTGGCAGGCAGCCATATACAGCACTAAGCAATGGAGGGCAGAGCAGGTTTGTCACCTCCCTGTTTGCCTAAAATCACTTTATCACAAAGCATCCAAAGGATGCTGGCACAAAGGAGAGGTGGTCCCAGGTGGTGTGTCAGAGTCTGCCTTCAAATGGGAGAGCTCATCCCCTCTGTCCTGGCTTCTTACTACCTTAAGACCTCACCTTCTGGATACGGTGGTCCCCATGACAGGCAGTCAGCACCTGCCAGGCACAGTGACAGTACATCCCTCTGGATGAAACAGCACAAGCCCTTTTTGAAGTTAATCTTCAGTAAAAACGTATGAAGTCCCAGGAGGGGGAGGGAGACAGGCAGCCTCCTGGGTCTGGCTGAAAGAGGCTGACATGAACACCTCTAAATGACATATTTGAATTTGGCTCCTTTCATTAACCAAAGGCCTTTGTTGCCTTTATACCTGCTTAGGAGACAACAGGAAGGAAGCATTGCTGTCAAGGCATCCTGTGTCAGGCAGGAACCCACATTAATCACTTCATACTGGCTGCTGCCGATCTCGGGGAAAAAAAAGGGGCACATCCCACTTTGAACTAGCGTGACAGTTCGAAGCCACTTGTAAATTAACGCAGATCACCCGGAAGACTACGGCTGCCTAACGGGAGTGTGGTGAGTGACTCACAAAATGAAAAAAGAAAAGAAAATCAATAATTCAAAAGATTTCCTGAATGAGATATTATATGATGCAGTGTGCTCCAAGCCCTCATCTGTTCTTTCTGCCTACAGCTCACTGAAGCAAATTAAACATTTTTTGCTCCCCTTTGATGCATATATAAATAGATGATCTCATCGAAGGGGAATGGCATCATAACATGTATTGATGATACCTGACGTGTGCAGTCCTATTGTATATACCTATTACCATTAGCAAAGTCCTCAGAGACACGTTGCCATATTGAAATGAAGTCCCCATCCTTATCCAAGACACAACACTGAATGCTTGCATTGGTATGTAAATCCAGCAATGTAATTTTGGATTTATACACCTAAGAATACAGAGTGTAGCCTTTACACAGTAATCCAGACCTCACTTCTTAAAAAGAAGTATATTTGTTTCATTCTATATGTAGCAAAGGCTACATATATACATATGTTTTGCTTTCCCCCCAGTCCTTATCCATTAAGAATAGAATATTTTCCAAAAATTAATTAAAAATACATATTTAAATTTCCCCTTTTGAAATATGTGTTTTCCTATCACCATTCCTACTTCCATACTCTTCAGTGAAATGAGTACAGTGCTGTCAGCAGAAGGAATGAGAAAGACCTGTGAACCCTGGGCCTTGGAGAGAGCTGCCTGGTCAGTAGGAATTTTCCCCCAGTGACTGCAGGACCTGTTCTAGCTGATGCTGTGCAAGAACATGTCCTTTTCCCAATTTAAATTAATCTGACTCCTGACATAACCCTGCAGGTAAGCAAAGCTGCTGAGGTTCTTCTTTGGCCTTAATACCCATCTTCATCTCTGCATGTTTCAGTTCATTGACAACAAGTGGTGCCGAGTCAAAAGAGGCTGCAGCTGGAGTCCTGTAAAAAGCAGCAAAGAGAAATGCACAGGTACCAGTGGTCCCAACTTCATTGTGCAGTCCCTGAAGATCTGGCAAATCATTACTCACACCAAGGACAAGGAAGCGTATGACAAAAATCCTGTCTCTTCAGATGTTTGGAGTTGCTTTGAGTCCCAGAGAGACCTCACTGCTCTAGTGGAAAAGTAGAGATGAAGATTCCTCTGGAAGTAGATGCCTCTGACAATTTTTATTTTTTTCCCACAAAACACAAGGAGGATTGATGTGTATTCAGTGCTTCACTGCTTACAGAGCTATGGGATATGCCTGGAAGAAATTTAATCATTCATTCCCCGAATTTTCCAGAAAAATATAAATATCCTGGCAACTCAGTTTTTTAGAATGGGGATGTGTGTGTGTGTGTTTTTCAACTGCTGATTTTGTATAGTATAAATTAAATATTGTCTGGGTCAGTAAATGGCAACATAACTCCTGGATCTAAGGAGCTCCAGGTCCCCCATCCCCATTCCCGACAAGTGTCACACTGGCTTTGGTGTGCTCAGTCATCAGCTAAACATGAAAAAGCAGCGCATAAAGAGATCTTTGAAAACACTGTTTCGATGTCTTTGCAATTTATGGCTGTAAATCAGAATATTTCCTGCTGGGACTGAAGGGTGAATTTCCATTTCTCCATTTCTCTTTGCTCACAGAGGTCCACAAATCCCTACATTAAAGTTAAGTGACTTATATAAGAAATAAAAATCCAAAGAGATTTACTCCCCTGCTTTCTCCACATTGTCCATAAATGATTGAAATGCCCTTTGATAATACTATGCCCAAGCCATTTTCTCAGTTTGAAACTGAACCAAACATTTACTGCATAGAAATTTCTAACTGGAACATAAATCAGAACTCTTTGGCAAAGCTTTCTGTTCCGTGATGAATAGTCTACTGGATTCAGAAATAAAGGTTTTCAAAACACAGTCTGCTGGAGCTGGGCAAAGATGCAATTCTTTTTTTTTTTTCATTTCAAATCCTTTAAGCTACAATACCTGCAATGGACCTTGAAAAGTTACAGGATGAGCTTTGAATTTTTTCTCCTTGCAATTTTACAGGCGATGTGTGACACGTTCTACCCTCTTCATCTTAGAGGAGATTTTTACACCTAGAAAGGGCTAAATTGATGCCTAAGTGACTCCATCTCAAAAGCAGCCAATAAACATTAGGCTGATACTATGGCACTACTCTGACAAGTTGCTATATGAAACTGGTAATTGGACTTGACCACTTTGTGGTGTGTATTCAAAACCACAGCAAGCTCTCAAAACTAAACACCTTCTGCTTCTAATTCCTGCTAGCCCAGCACATGTCATGCGACCAAGCGAGAGGGAACTAGACTCAGGTTTTTCCTGTATTTTACTTGAACCTTACTGAGATCGATGGAGTGGCTCAGCCATCACAGGAGTTTGGGCTGGAAAAGGTAACAGCCTCTTAAGGCTGATAGAACTTTTTAAAACCGACCTTCACTATGGCTATTGAAGTACAGAAATAACTCTGCCTGATGCAGAGTCAAAGGCTTCAAGATCAAAGGCTTCAAGATCCCCAGTTTGCAACAGCCATTTAAAAAGCAGTATTTTCCACAGGGTCACCAGAGGTTGAACAGGGGCATTTTAACAGTCATTAAAAGCAAATAAACAAGAAAAACATAAACCCACAAAACAAAAGCAGAACTAATCACAGCCCATAAAAGATGTACTAAAGAAAAAAAAATGCAGATTGTGACTATATTTAGAAAGACTGATGTACGAATAGAAGGCAGTACAATGAATTATAAACAAGTGTGGCCAAGCAGTAGATTTCTAGTTTCAAAGCAAAAAGTTGCTGTACTAGTTAAAGTTTTTACTGCAGGTTACAGATGCGTGGACCAAATCCAGTTCTCACTGAGACCTGTGACTGGAATTGATTTGGAAGAGAAAGATACTTCCACAGGATCTCAATGCAGTTTTTTCTTCCTTTGTAGAATGAAACAGCAGAAAATCTATTAAGCTTATCAAGAAACTACAAGAAAGGGAGAAAAAAAATGGGAGACTGGTGCTACCATAAAGCTGTTGCCATAAGTGTCTACAGTCACAAAGGACTTCTCTGAGAAGGACAAATATGACTGTGTCTAGGTGATAGAAGAGGTTTTCACAGGAGCTGTGAATATTAAGCTTAGAGGGGCGTGTATTACCCCAAAAGCTCTAAGCTGTGGATAAAAGGACAAACATGAGGGTCTCCACTTCCTGCAGGATTGTTCCATAAGTGTTTGCTTGGGGCAGGAGAGCGGTGGCAGAACAGACACTGGAGTGTGCTGGAACCCAGGCCGTAGCTCCAGAGTGACTGCCTAGATTGACCTGGGAGAGAACTTCTCATACCATGGTGGAATCCTTTCTTCTGCCGGAAGCTCATCTTCTTTCCCAATTGCCAGGGCAACTAACCATGAGAAATCAAGGTATTATACCAAAACCAATAGATCCCTCAGTTTCTAAGTAAGAGGTTCACTGGATGGCACAAGTTGAAAGGATTACTTCCACTGAATACTTTCCCACTGCACTGTTACCACCTGGCATTTGCAAAGACTTCTGGGGAAAAAGAAGGAAAAAAAAACCCAACCAAAAAAAGAGTACTACAAAAAAAACCACAAAACATTGCACTTGGCAGGACAAAGGAGAAAAGGCATTGGCAGAAAAAGAGACTAGACGCTTGTGTAGTAGGACTTCCTGGAGAAGCGTCCTGCTTCAGGACCTCTCTTGGTTTTCAGTTAGTTCATGTTCCACCAGCCTTTGCAGGACACAAAGGGGTAGTCATGAAAAGATGGAAGTAGTAACAGGAGTGGAGACAGAATGTTAAGAAATGTGAGGGCCCAGTGCACTGACAGCGTGGAAGGGAGTTCAAGAGAGAGTTCCGAAACTGAGCTGCGGTTTCCACTTTTGATCAAAGAGTAACTCAAAATCCATGAGCGTCTTATGAAACATTTTGGGCAGGGGAAAAAAAAAAAAGTCATGCTGCTTTCTAGTTGTAAAGAAAAAAAACAACAAGAAAGTTCTGCTTGAAGAGAGAGGAATCTAAATATTTCTGAAGCTGATCTTCATGCTTGTCGGTGGTCACTTTAATGTCTTAGAAATCTCAAACCCCATGACTTTCTGAATACTTCAACTGGAAAGCTATCTTTTATTTAATATTTTTTAAATTCTTTTCCATTGAGTTTTTGATTAACTAGCAAACGTGATGGGTTTGTGAAGCTTTTTTCGTTCCATTAATAATGCACTCTCTACTGCAAATTTAAGATGTTATACAAGGACTGAATTTGAACTGCACTCACAAAACATTTTCTGAGGTACCCATGGTATTATCTGTGTATGTATCTTTTCCTCCCAGCCTGAAAACAAAGCAGCTGTATGCAATACAGCCAGGGAGCAAAAAGGATTGATAGTCATAATACATCACCGAAAGTTCGCTCTCATTCCAGGGAAATATTTGCAGTGTGCTACTGTTTTTGAAGTGAGAGAGCAAAGCAATTTTTTTGTAAACTTTGTATGCTGTATTTCCTTCTTAGAGATGGATTAGTATCTTCGGTGGCTGATACTCCTCTTACACTATTGCTCTGATGTGGGTCAAGATGGTCAGGCCTCTTTATCTGAAGTTCTTGGAATTTGCAAAGAACTTCAGGACAAATCCAGTAACTCTCTTTGGCATCTAAAAGGTTAGTGCTATAGTATATGACATTTTTGATGCCTAACCTAAAACTAGCTTCCATGTAGAAGAAAGGAAAGAGTAAGTCTCAAATCTCATTCCTCAAGCATTTTGCTCAGAATTTCATGAAAACACTGGCATCCTTTCAGGATGTGATCTTTCTTCTTCCTTCCATGTGAAAAGTGCCCTGATTTAAGGAACAAAAGAAATCATACTCTTAAAAGCAGGAAAAGATTGGATTGTGTTGGAAGTATTGCTCCTCACCCTTAAGGAAGAGAAGGAGCCACTATAAGGAGACAAAGGACTTCAGAAAATTAGAAATGGAAGAGAAAGGAACATGGCACAATCTTCTCCAAACTTGCAAGAAGGATGTATCTTATTTGGTCCACTCGACTGTCCTAGAACACCTTCCAGTAAGGAGGATTGTTGTCTTCAAAATCTGTCATGAGAGATTCTCTCATTCTCTCTCAGAGAATTACTTTGTTTAGGAAATTAAATGCCATGACAGAAAACTGGATTCTTTCTTTTATCTCTGCTTGGAAATGCTGAATGAGTCACATAACCAGGACTTTTTAAGCCCCCTATCTCTGTGGATGATTTTCTAAACTGCTGGATGCTTATATCCCAAATTCTGAAGTCCTTCATAATATTAGAGTAAAATCTCAGGTTCCCAGCTCCTCAGGATGAAACCACGGCATGAATGGAAAAACACTCTTTGTGCTTCATCCTCCCCTGTGTCAGAGTGGAGGAATACCACTGCCTTACCTCCCTATAGCACCACAAAAGGGCAGTTAATACTTGTGAATCATGCAAGGTCCTGCACATGGGTTGGGACAATCCCAAGCACAAATACAGGCTGGGTGGAGACTGGAATGGGAGCTGCCTTGAGGAGAAAGACTTGGGGGTGTTGGTTAATGAGGAGCTCAACCTGAGTCAGCAATGTGCACTTGCAGCACAGAAAGCCGGCCACATCCTGGGCTGCATCAAAAGAAACATGGCCAGCAGGTCAAGGAAGGTGACTTTCCCCCTCTACTCCACTCTGGTAAGACCCCACCTGGAGTACCCTGTCCAGCTTTGGAGGTCTCAGTGCAAGAAGGACATGGACCTGTTGGAATGCATCCAGAGGAGGGCCATGAAGATGATCAGAGGGCTGGAGGACCTCTCCTATGAGGCCAAGCTGAAAGAGTTGGGGTTGTTCATCCTGGAGAAGAGAAGGCTCCAGGGAGACCTTATGTCAACCTTTCAGGACTTAAAGGGGGTCTACAGGAAAGATAGGGAGGGACTTATCAGGGAGTATGGTGACGAGATGACGGGTAATGGTTTTAAATTGAAAGAGGGTTAGATTTAGATATTAGAAAGGAATTCTTTCCTGTGGGGGTGGTGAGACACTGGAACAGGTTCCCTGAGGAAATTGTGGAGGCCCCATCCCTGGAGGTGTTGAAGACCAGGCTGGATGGGGCTTTGAGCAACCTGTTCTGGTGGGAGGTGTCCCTGCCCATGGCAGGGTGGGTGGAACTTGATGATCTTTAAGGTTCCTTCTAACCCAATCCATTCTATGATTCCCAATTCACTACTGACTAATGGTGTTACCAAGCAGCCCATGAGAAAACATCAGTCTACAAAGCATGGGTGGAATGGTTTGACAGGGTGAACAAGAAGGAAAAAATGTAGAATACTCGTTAACTGAGCATTGCACAGAACCCAGGCCATGAGACAGAAACCGTATGGCAAGTGCATGATGACGTAAATCATAGTTTGGCTCGTTTAGCAGAAATAAGGTGAATTAAGGTACATGGACTATCTTAATTCTGGCATTTCCTAGTTTTGTGACTGCCTCAAATTTAACAATGAATTTAAAAAAAAAAAAAAAAAGGAATATTACCTGGAATGCTATCAATGTTTACTTATAGGGAAAGTTATTGCTGTGGGAAAGTCAAGGTACAATCAGGAGAGAAGGGCTGGCCTCTGCTAGACCACACAGTAGCGAGTTGGAATTAAAATCCTCTGCTCAGACACAGGTTGCCATGTAACCTCAGATACTTCATACCCTATGCTATAGAGTAGGAATAATAATATTTCCTAGGTATTTATGACAAGAATTAAATTTTACTTCCTGGCACATGAGATCTTGCAAGGAAGTGTTCCACTGAAAAGAAAAAAATCTTAAAAAAAAAATAAACATTAGTCATCATCACTACAACACTACAGTTTGTCCTATACTTCCCACTTTCCCTGTCTGAGTAATAATGCTATTTCCTAGGTATTTGTGACAAGAATTAATTTTTACTTACTCATACATTAAATATGAAGCTGAAACAAGTACCTCAAGGAAGAAAACATTGTCTGCCCAGAGCTGAAGTTAATAATCAGATAGAATTTACTATGCTACCAAAATAAGTGATTACAACTTCATATGTGCCCTTACCTTAGCAATGGCTGCTCACAGGAAGATTGGATCATTGCATGAAACTCCCGTTGGGAAAAATTACGTTTCCCAAACACTAGCTTGTCTTTTCTAGCGATTTTATTAAATACACGCTGGGGAGAGCAGGCTTCAGAGCTGCTCAGAAATTTGGTGTACAACATGAAAGAAGCAGCCTTCTCCTACTTGAACCATATATGCCTCCTGCTGGCTAAACCGTTTGACTCTTCTCACTTGGGTTGACAAATCAAATTCAGCTGAATAATAGGTCGATCCATACCATATGGTGATCTCATCTGGAACTAAAAAAAGAAAGACATTTTCACTTTGTAAGCCAAATTTATTTCATTTGAAGCAATAGATGTTTCCTTTAACTTTCAGAGAAAAGTTCATTTTAAATGGAAATGTGACATTTTGGTTTAAAGCAAATTGAATTTGGCTGGAGTTTTTTATTGATTTTGTATTTCACTGAGAAGATAATACTTCATTTTGGTTTGATCCTCAAATTACCTTTTTGTCTTCCAAAGTTTACCTTTGAACTGAAAGATCAATAATTCTTTGGTCCAGTTTTATCAAGTCCAGTCTGTTCTTAGCCAAGGAACCAAAGTTTTTTGCTAGCCTTTTTGCACCTAATGCTTGATCAAACCCCTGTTTAAATTTTGATTCAAACATTGTAACCCTTAATCCAATCTGATACCATTTTCCTTTACTGAAGTTGAAAAAAAAAAAAATCAACTCATTCTTTAGCGGAGTTTGCCTCTCTGGGAAACTGTTCCTAGTACCTCTCAAGATATAGTAGAATTTTTGTTACAATGAAAAAAATAGAAAAATTCTAAGATTTTGGTCATTGTGGTCAGAAATAAAGTGAGAACTTCTGCCCTCTAAACGGATCAGAGATGCCGAAGAAGCAGCACAGTAGGAGAAGAAAGCCCACATCTGCCTACTCTGCACAATTTCTCATTTACTGTGGGCGTTGCAGTGTCCCATCATCCGCCTATTTCACAGCCGGTAACACGTTCAAATCTTTGCCTGGCCAAGGGACACCAACATACCTCAGTTTACTGCCGAACAGGTTGACATTTCAAACAGTCTTTTGTGACCTTCTGCACTCCACATACATATTGATTGCAACACACATGCTTAGTGATCCCATTAATGGATGTGCAAAGGGTCTGCTGGTTCTCTCTACAAGCGCAATTTCCTTTCCATAGCTCACAGGGCTAGGAATCAAAGTTCTTTTTCTGGGTGCACAAGCACCCATAAATCCACTTTTAATTCTTAGTACAAACTGACCAATAAATTAAATAAAAAATAAGCAATACCAGTGCACACTGAGAGGAAAACACTTAACTATTCCCTGTCATTGAGCTACATTTTTGGACGTAAAACACTACATGTCTTCAAAACTGTTTTCAGCACCTGAGGGCATCCCCAGCATGCTCATTTTCCCATAATCTGGATGCTCGATGGGAACGTTAATAACAGATTATTCTGTCCAGACCAACATGCAGAGATCCACGGTGTGGCTGAGATGGTTGTTGCTTAAAACAAACAGCCTCAGGACCACAAATTCGATGGTCGTCATTGTATTTATAGAAAGCACCTCGGTTTTCTTGGCCTTCACAGCTTCCCCTCAACACACGAAGCAAACACGGATCAGCAAACTACCTTAGGGAGTGAGCTTAGATTAAACTTTTTGCAGGTGGGCTCCTTGCTGGGGGTGTTAATGAGGAGCAGAGACAAGCAGGAATAGGAAACCCAGGGAGGGATGTGTGGCTGATGATGGGCAAGAGGAATTGCCAAGGACAGCCCGGACCTCTTTTGCTGTTGCATTAAATTGCCTTGTTTGGGAACTGCCAAATAAGAGCTAATGAGATCAGATTGCTTCATCCAGGATCGCAAGTGGGACATGGCTAATTTATTAGTGCTCAGCCTGAGTGAGGGAGGTCCAGTCTACAGAGAGGAAAACACCTATTTTAATAGGTCAGAGCAGACTTAGCAAGGCAGGAGTCTTAAGCGATGAAAAGCAGGAATGAAATTATTCATTTAAAGCTCTTGTTAAGCTGTCAAAGATAAAATAAGTACCAACTAAAAAGGAATTAATATATGCAGGAGGAGATAGTAAAAAAATTATTTTAATACCAGCCCAGACTTCAGGGTGATTCCTCCCCTTTTCCTTCCCATGAGAAATCCAGTCATACCCCTTCCCTCAAACAGCAAGACTGTGCTGTTTGTTATAAATCATCTCAGCAGGCAGCTGTGCAGAAGGGATTCAAGGGAAAAAGGTGACAATCGTAGCCTAGAAGGGAAGGGGGCAGGGGCTGTTGCTAATTTGCGGTGGTTTTTAACCTGACAAACTGTGCATAGTTTATCAAACTGAGCTACATCAGGATAAGAAAAGGAAAGAAAACAATATAATTGGCTTCCCAGCACGGTGTGCATTCTCCTCAAAATGGACCTGCTCTAGGAAAGTCTGGGCTGAAGAGTTGAGTAGGCTGTTGTCTTTGACACCCTGTCCCCCCCTTCAGGGGGAAAGATTAAACACGTTGGTGTAAACCTGACAGCACAACTGGGGTCTTTCTGCACACAAGGCTCACAGGGAATCTTTTTGTTCCTCAGCTAGTGCTTAATTCCCTTGTAGCAAAACACGTGGTTGTTGTTTGTGCTTAAATCCCCGGAAGCAGGCTGCTGTGCTCACACAAGAGGAGCGTCGCTCAGCCTGGCTCCCACCTCCCAACACGCTTTGACAGACAGAATCATAGAATCATGGGAGGGTTAGAGCTGGAAGGAACCATAAAGATCATCCAGTTCCAGCCCCCCTGCCATGGGCAGGGACACCTCCCACTAGAGCAGGTTGCTCAGAGCCCCATCCAGCCTGGCCTTGAACACTTCCAGGGATGGAGCATCCACAATGACGGCCGGAGCTCTTCTTTTTCCTGCCAAAACACATTCCAGTCGCCCCAGTTCTGTGACTTGACATCATAAAAATGACCCCGGGAGGTTCCCGTCTGTCTTTACATGCTGTTTTGTTCCTTTTTCAATCCTGGCCTTCCCAGCTTGTGTTCGGGAACACGCTGGCCACTTTCTTTCACACAAACCCTTGTAGGAAGAAGAGATGTCCAGGCCAAACTCTGTGGAATTTTCGGTGTCGATTTTGCTGCGTCCAATTTTCTGCCCAGATATTCGTGCAAGGGGAAGCAATTAAGTTGCAATCATTAGATCTGTACACAGAGAATACAAGGGATTAACAGCCAGCTGGCTTTCTCCTGCCTGGATTAGACTCTGAAAGGTTAACAAGAGCAAAATGCAGCGCACGCGCGTCTTCGTTTTCTTCCATGCCACCTGCAAAAGCACGAAATGCACAGAAGTCCAGAAACATTCAGTGAGATAGTGGCTTAGGGAAAAGTCTTTGTTCTAGGGGTTTTTTTGTTGATTGTTTTGCACAAGCAAGACGCACAGTCCCACCTTGCCCTGGAACATAATACAACCTTATTTCACTGCTTTATTCTTCCTAGTCATATAACAATACTTAGAAGGAAACAGGGGCACAGGTCCATTTAGCTACCTGCTGCCAGGAAAATCTATAGTGTCCATCCATCCTGTTTAAATTTGGGTCAGTAATGACATTTTCCCTAAAGGGAGCAAGAGGCTCTGCCCAAGAAATGGCACCATCAAGACAACACCAGCAGGAATAACATATAATCAAAGAATGGTTAGAGTTGGAAGGAACCTTAAAGATCATCAAATTCAAAACCCCCCCAACATGGGCAGGGACTCCTCCCACTAAACCAAATTGCTCAAAGCCCATCCAGCCTGGCCTTGAACACTTCCAGGGATGTAACATCCACAATTTCTCTGGGCAACCTGTTCCAGTGTCTCACCACCCTCACAGGAAAGAATTTCTTTCTGGTATCTAATCTAAATCTCCCCTCTTCCAATTTAAAGCCATTACCCCTTGTCCTGTCACTACACTCCCTGACAAAGAGTCCCTCTCCAGCTCTCCTGTAGGCTCCCTTCAGGCACTGGAAGACTGCTCTAAGGTCTCCCCAGAGCCTTCTCTTCTCCAGGCTGAACAAGACCAGCTCTCTCAGCTGATCTTCATAGGAGAGGTGCTCCATCCCTTGGATCATCTTCATGGCCCTCCGCTGGACACATTCCAACATCAGCACCTCGTGCCAGAAGGAAAGGGAAGGAAAGGATGACCCAGAGACTGTTTCCTACAGTGGGGAAAGTCTACAGTGTCCTTCATGGAAATGATCTAAAGCTTTACCGGGAAGCAGCTTGACACCTGCCAGCCCAAGCAATGTGCTGTGAAATTTGTGTAGGATCCTCCTTCCTGTGATGTCCATTTTTTAGTATGTTAGTCCTAAATTTAATGGTTTGGGGTTTTTTAATGCAACTTTAATCTTTTTTTTTTTCTGCCACGTAACAATCTGTCTCAAAAATAGTTGGTGTTATGCAAAACAGCAGACTGTACGGAGAAAATCATGTTTCAGCAAGAAAAAGTGCAACCCTTAGCATCCTGCATGCAGATTTTGGAGCAGAAAAAAGTACTTCACAATTTGTCACACATCCACCCTTTTTTTTTTTTATTGTCTTTCTCAATCCCCTCTAGGAACAACTCCTTGGGTCATCTGGTAGCTAAATCAGCTTGCTAGAAGACTCCAAAAACAAATTAGCCTTCTCTAGGTCCCAGGCAATAGGTCAGGGAGTCAGGACAAGCAGCTGTATCTAGGTAAGGTCATGCCCGGGAAATAGATATCAAGTGAATGCGCAGAATGAGAATGGGCATAAAGTAGAAAATGCAAATAGCCATTGTTGCAAGAAAAACCAAGCGTGATAAGAGTAGTTAAAGCGGGTCAGATTAAGAGACAACACGCGCAGAGGGGAAGAGAGATAATTTGGAAAAAGGGGGTGGGCTTCAGAGAAATGTGTCTTGACTTAATTAATACACAACAAGTAGAAAGAACCAGTATGGACTGTGTAGCATAAATGGCACGTAAAGAGTGACACAAAAACAGGGGACACTTTTTTGCTTAGTTAAGAGAAGGCTTTTTTCTCAGTTTTTTCTTAAAGCCAAGGGAAGGCTCATCCCTGAGGTGTTTCAATATACACTATGGAGAGGTATCAACTGCGCTTGCAGGAATTTTTTGTCACCCCCATTTGCTGGCAATGGAACCATAATTCCAGAGTTTGCACCCTCTGTGAGTGCACTACGACTGGCCTGTGTTGCCGTTTCCCAAGTCGATGGAAAAACAAGGAGGCAGCAGGGGAAACTGAGGCCTCGCATAGAAGGCAGTCAGCATAAAGACACTGCAAAAAGACAGAAGAATTTACGGTAAAAGACAACCCCAACCTTCTCAAGGTCAAAAAGCTTCACCTCCTCCCTCCTCTCTGCATTAGTAACTTCTTCCAGACATCCTGGGAAATAATTTCTATGGAGAGATACTAGGAAAGAGAGACTGAGCCTCCTCAAAGCTCTGCCTCTTGCTTCCCTACTGACTGGTCACCAGATGCAGAAACACAGCTCAGTATGAGGAGAGCTATGGCATGAAGCTTGTGTCTCTTTCTTGAAACCAGCCCAGCATCACTTCTTCTTCCCATACTAGAGACCCAGGAAACACTGCATTCTGAATTGTCAACCAAAGAGCAAAGGAAAGAGGGGCAAAACCAAGCACAAAGGTTCTGCAACAGTGAGATTACCAGCCATGCAACTTCTTTTTTTTTTTTTTTTTCCACAGGGATACACAAAAGGGAAGTTTAATTACAGCTCCTCGGCCCTTGCTGGATCATAAGACAAGAGAGAGAGAAAAAATAAAAACACAACAGGAAAAGCATTTTCATCATCCAGAAGGTCTTTGTTGCAATTTTTTTTCCATCTTTGTAAAACATTACATCATAAAATAAAGACAATAGCAGCAAAACTTATCAAGATGGTACAAGCACATTCTGCTCTGTACCCTGGTAATGACATTTATGAAATTGTCCCTTTTCTGAAAATGCCTTTCTAAAGCACCATAAAATCTTACAGAGAGGGAGAAAGAGGGACATAGACAAGAGAGTAGATACAACATCCTTGCAAGTGGATTTACTGATTGTTTATACCATAATTCAATGACGAAAAGCAGTAGATCACCATCCCACTAAAATGTTTTCCAAGTTTTAAGAAAGTTCTTTTTCAAATGCAAGACTGAAAATGACTAACAATGTTTTCTCAGCCCTGTTCAAAAGGTCCAGATCAAATTCCATCAGAACTTTGATAAAAAAATCAGTCTAAAACTACATTGGAACACTGGCCTGAATAAATTTAAATTGCTGGGAAGCTGTGATCCAGATACAAACCCTGCCATTTTCTAATTATAGCTACTACATGACTCCAGGATCTGAGAAACTGCTAAATGGTAGGCTGAAAGCTGGTATGTTTGCCTTACATCTCACAATAGGCACCGTAAGCTTTCCTCTTTAAGCACCCAGCTCTCACAAGGGAAGAAGACTGTGTGGGTGGAATATATTCGGGAGACTAAAATACTCTCTCTCACATGCCAGATATCACCTGCCTGTGATCTGCTCTCAAGGAGTTCAGCCAAGGAAAGCAGATCCTATTAGCCTCAAAAGGCCACCTGCTAGACCCACATCCGCTTTCTCCCTGAAAGCACCAGCACTGGTATTTACTGCTGATAAGTCTCAGCTCAGATGTGACCTGCAAACCAGAGTTGAGGGAGCAGAGAAGTTCCCATCTACCTGCGTGGAGTGGGGAGGCATCACCACTACATCTGTGTGCAAGGGTGGGCACGGGCACGTCTTCGCGTGAGGCCTTCTTAGAACTGCTTCCTGATAACTCACCGGTGGTGTGGAGAAGACCAGCATTTAGCATGATCTTCTCTAACCCAGCTCCCAGAGCGTGTACTGGCTACATCAGGACATCCCCAAATAAGCTTTTGCGAGTACTTCTTCAGTGTTTGATTTCTCAAGTACCAGTCAATAGACTCTAACATCAGTTTGTACTTCAGTTGCACTGGCAGGAGGACAAAAACACGGTCCATCTCTGCAATGCTATTAAGGAGAGTAACTGCTACTGGTAGTAAAGGAGATGGGGACCTCGGGAAGAATTAGGCAACCTAAAGGATTTTTCAGATCTGCATTTTTTTCACTGGTATATTTCAGGCAACTAGCTTCATACATTAAACCACAATTTGAGTTTCATCCATTTGTCTTGGTTTGGTTTGTGTTTTCATTGAAATTTAATTGCCTAAGGAACTGTTTCTGAGGCTGGGCATGTTCGGTTTTAGTAAGTGTAAGTGGCACTGCAGACATGAGTTAAACCAGCAGGACTTCACTCTAGAAAGCTTAAAAATAACAAGGTAGTTCCACTTTACTGCACTGGGTGGGGGTGGATGGGGATAGATTTTGGCTTCAGATTAGACAAAGCATAGTTCAGAACAAATATATGTACAGGAAGGACCAAAGCAATTCCAAGTCACCTTTCAAATTCATATCTGTTTAGTTCCAGGTTAGTACGCAACATAACATAAAGCTTGGTCTTTGCTTGTTACTTATTTTTAGAGGATGATGGGGAAAGTGAGACTAGCAGACATCATGCAACCTGACAACACAAATAAGCCCCTGAGAAAACCAAAGCTGGCAAACAAACAGCCATGTACAGCATAAACACAAATTCTTCAGGAAAACGCAGGTTTTATAAGGACAGGGTTTTTAACACCCTGAACTCACAGACATACTTTCATTTATTGTGGGTTTGAGAATTTTGCAGAAAGTCTCTGGCATAGCCCATTAATGGCTTTGCAAAGAAGCACACTTGTACTAGAGACATCATTAAGCCAGACAGCAGAAGCTGAGATGATTTATAACTTCACAGCAACAACCAAAATCAGATTTCATGAATATAAACCACTGGTTTTATTTACTATTATTTCTAATAACTGTTATTAGAAATAATATTCCCTATTAGAGGATAAAGAAATTCACAGACTGCCACATGGATGAAGTTACAAATCTTTTTCAAAAACACTCATGCAAAATCTGCACAAGTTCAATGATGGTTTGTGGTTCAGGAGGATCCCCAACGGAGCATGCCAGAATTCTCCTGCACAAGACACTAGAAAGTGGGACTGCAGAGCTGAAAGCTGTAGAAAAACAGAAGCTGAGTCGTCCTCTATGTGTGAGGGCTGTGGCTACAGAAAATCCATGTTTCCTTTGTTCTTTCAGGTCCCAATTGCCATGTCAAATCATGTTGTGCTCAGGGCAGGATCTGAGAGTCAAAGTCAGTAAGTCACCCTTTTGTTCGATTTTTTATTTTCAGGCTGCTGTGAAAGGATGTAATTTAGAGCAAGGAGTTTTGGATACCCTTTGCTAAAGCTTTCAATAATGGTGGAACAGCCTCACTAGAAATAACATCCTAAGATTTTTATAAGTAGTATTAAATGCCAAAGGATGAGAATTTTAACCATAAAAACATCTCCTGTTTGAACCGAGATTCTCTCCCAAGCTGTTGCATACAACAAAAAACAAGGGATGGCCTTTACAAGGGGAGAAACAATTTATGACATTAAAATGTCATTTTAGTTGTCAGACATTTCTCTCTGCCTCCGCTACGCAATACACCATTTGCACTTTCCATATGATAATAAAAATTACGTATATTGAGGTATTTAATAGGCAATCATATAGGATAAAATATTTACTCCAGTAGCAGACTGGCAGCTTTCTCAGCAAGTTTCACAGACACAGAAGTGCAGAGCAATGAAAGAGAGCATTTTGCTTTCATGTAAAAGGTCATCAAATTCTCTGTTCAGTATCTCACTGGGAGTTTATTCAGCATCGCCCTTTGTCACTGAAACCATCATATCCCAAACCAGGTGTTGCTGAGGACACAGCTGATAAAACGTCAGCCAGGGATTTGGGCATGGCGTGGCCAGGCAGAAAGTAGAGTGAGACACTCACCCCATCAGCTAGAATCCAGACAAGGGACAGACAGAAAACTCAGAAAGTTTAGAGATTAAAAATAGTCCAATCGTCCATTGTCCTTCTATACTATCAGAGCAAACAGTTCTGAATTTGGCCACCCAACTTTGCCTCCTCACTCACTTTGTCCAGGTTGACCTGGTTTCCATGATTTGCCCAATGTCCAACTCCCTGCTGACACAGACTAGTCCTACAAGACAGACTTCTGGTTTCCCTGACCCTCTGGCTACGACTAAGCCCAATATTTCACATAGAGGAAATGCATCTCCCGTATCCTTAGAGCTGCCTGTGCAGGACTTTTTTCTATTACAGGCAGCCATTTCTTGCGAGAAGAACTCAGTTGAGGAATAAATAACACAGTGTGCATGATGCTGGTTTTAGCGTTTGGTACCCAAAGAGAATTGTTAGCACAGGCTGTGTGTATTGCATGCTTGCAGAGTCACATGAGATGCGTTTGTGAGCCTGATCCTTCACACAGGCAAAGCCCAGGATGGTGTAACCAGGATCCAAATCGCATGTCTGAGCACTTCTGAAACTTTTCCCAGATTTCAAATGCAAATCTGAACTGCAGCTTTCACGCCTAACTTCCCAACGGGCCAGAGGAAAACCCCAGATCTGAACAGCATAAAAGCTGGGTACATCCAGGTATGCTTCATCCATCCTGGCACTACGTAATTACCACAGAAGAAGATTTGCTCATGTGTGGCACTCAGGGCTGAACTTCATCCCAGGCCTGCCCAAAATCAGGCGCAATGGGAGGGCTGAATGACTCTGACACCTGCATCTTGCTGGTGTGTCTGCCTGTAGCTCGAGGAGGACAGAACCTAAGGATGGCCACATCTGTGTCATCGTGAAGCTGAGCACAGGCCTGCATGGCACAAAAGCCTCCAGGAGCCACAGCAGCTCTTGAGGCAGATGAACCTCTCCCTGGGGACTGGGCTGACTGCCCTACCTCCAGTAAGCCAAACCCAGAGCACAGCCCCACACCTGAAGAGAATCTCTGATGAACTAAGCAGAATCCAATTTCTGTTGGATGTTGTTGAGTTAAAGCAATCCCAAATGACCTGAAATTTTTCAAACATTGTTTGTTCATCACAGAATCACAGAATATCAGGGATTGGAAGGGCCCTTGAAGGATCATCTAGTCCTTAATTTTCAAACAGATAATGAAAATAGGGAGATGATATGGTATTTCAAGTGAAGTGAACCAGCTGACAACATACGAAGACCTTCTTTCTTCCTCTGCACTAGTGGAATTCAGCTCACTCCTGCAAATTGTGCGGACTGAATTAGATATGCAGACATGCAGACTCAAAATTTGCATTGCCGTGCTTCTGGTAATAGGCACAGCAATCACGTATTCAGCTGACCAGTTAGATTCTGAGTTGGCTCATTGTGCATAAAATCTCAGAACCTAGCACAGAAAATGAACTGTGCGTTTCTGTGTATGCAGCCGTGGGCACGAAAATCCCAAAGTCTGTGTCTGTCTGACCTGCGAGTGTCTGTATGTCTGACCAGCTTGTAAGACTTTGTATGCCTCTGCCATCTACCTCCATGCTTAATTTACCTCAAAGCCTACGGTTGGAATTGCAGGAATATTTAGGATTTTGCGAAGGCGCAGGGAAAGCATCGCTGGTGCAATCGCCTATCTCCTTTCCAGCATGCAAATTCTATCTGCCATGGCAAACACAGTAGCCCACAGGCTGAGGCTACAAAATTATAGTTGGTTTTGCAATTCCCATTAATTATTTTGCAGCCTTTTCTTTGAAGGATAACTGTGAAGTCTAGGGACATTTGTATTTCTTATATCCTTATGTCCAGACACCACAAAAGATTTTTTTTTTTTTTAAAAAAATGTCCACAGTTTGGGTACATTTTCCTTTAGTCTAGAAATGAAGAGAGCTCCATGTTAAGATTTTATCAAGAAAAGAGATAGCAAACGTCAAACAAAGGTAGTACCTGAAAGGAAATAAAACAAATAATTCAAAATACTTGTTTAAAAAGTTACAAAATATGACAGCATTAATGGCACTTAAAGCTATAAGCACTTAAAAGGTTACCACCGTATTCTTCTCAACTTCTTTTTCCTAAATTTCTTTTTTCTTTTTTTTATTTTGTTTTTCTGAGATTATGACTGCAGCTTATGTCTAAACCCAAACCCAGCAACAGGGGACAGAGAGCCCTGAGATTCTATGGTTGCCCTGGCCCTCATTTGAATAGCGTATATGCTCTTAGGTCTATTTTTAAAAATTCAGATTCAGCTACAGAGAACAGCAGTTTGCCAACATGCAAAAGCTAGAGCTTTCCTTCTGTCTTCATAGTCTTACAGCATTAAAATTGAAGGTTTTTTTTTTTCAGTGGTAGAAAGTGTGAATGAGAAATGATTTTTTAAAAAAACCAGTTGGCCCACTGTTTTATACACCCAGCCAAATATCATTAAATTGACGTTTCTCTTCTGTTAAACAACATAGCACGAGATGTTGCATTTTCTCCATATGCACTTTCTTGCTGTGACTCTACATTGAATATTTCCTACACAAGAAAAAAAATCCATTTGTTTCTTTTCCTTCTTTTTGTCACTGGTTAAGATAAACACCCACAGAGGTTTTTTGTTGTTTGGTTGGTTGTTAATGAAAAGAGCAATCCGACCCTTAAATATGTCTGTGTTGATTTTTCCAAACCAGCACCCAGCTGGTGGCTGTGTCTATGGACATTCTTCTGGAGTTTAGAAAGATAATGCATCTGATTCAAAAATGGAAAAAATAAAATAAAATAAATCTAGCTTGGATCACGTGCCAAAACGTAAACTAAGCTTTACTGAAAGTTTCTAGTTCACTCCAATCATTTCTCCTCTTTTTAATCACCAGGGGAAGGCCTTATGGATATGTACTCCATTACGAAGACAGGCTCTTTTCCATCCCTTTCAAAGGCTCTTCTTACATAGCTGCCCTTTATCTAATATTAAGCCATGGTAGGAGCACTCTGGTGATATTGCCGTGGTTCAACCTCTTCCTTTGTGTCCCGCCCTGGTAATCTTATACAGGCTGAAATTTCCATGTGCGTAGCTTTCTGTTGCCATTCTGCGGTGCTGTGTTCCTGATTTGTTTTGGCAGAGCAAGCTCGAGTCTTTATGGCACAGTGAAATATTCTTCGATGCTATATAATTCAGACTGAATAAGGAGTCTGTATAAGGCACGTGTCTCAATATATATATGTATATAAAAACACTAACATTGTTAATTCAAGTCAAGCATCTTTTACATTTAATTTCTGTCTTCAAGTAACGCATTGTTTTCATGTTCCCTTTCTTTGGTTTCACTGGGGATCACTCCATTCTCCAGGTCTGAGTGCTGCTGGATGCAGTTGGTCAGGACTGCAGTGCTAGAAGAGTTCTCAGAGTTACACATCTTCTCCGTCTCCTCTTCCTTTTTTTCTTCATCCAAGGAGTAGTTTCGGAAGGTCTCATAAATTTTACGCACATCCTCAGGGATGGTCTTTTTGAGGTCTTTGTTTTTCCTTTTGGTCATCTTAGCAGACGATCCAAACTTGTTAATGATGTTGTCCTCAGATGCCCCCTGCCCGTGCTTGTTGAGCTGATCTGACCCCTTAAGGCGCAGGTTGTTAGGCCTGTTGTTGATGCTTTCCTGAGATGAGGCCTTGAAGCGTCCTGTTTCCAAGGCAGTAAAGACAGAGCGTTTCTCTGGAGAGAGCATATCTAAGGAGTGGGCTCGCTGGTCCAGGCCCAGGCGCCTGCGCTCCATGCTCCGGATGGTGGCTGCCCGCTGAAGTTTGTCATGGATCTCCACGCTGAGCCGCCTCCGTGTCTCTCTGAACTCAGCTGTCACATTGGCTTTCCACTCTGCCGCGTGGGCTTTTATTTCTCCAACCTTCACAACAACGAGAAAGAGAAATGAATAAAAAAGAAAAATAATAAAGAAACAGCCAAATGAACCCATAACCTTTCCTACAGAGCAGCAGCACAAGCACTTCCTTCTCTGGCATAAAACTGAAGACTGGTCTCAGCTCCAAAGCATCCATCTCGACTCGATCTTCAACATCAAAGTGTGCATACTGGGCAAGCTCTAAACACACTAACGAGTGGCTGAGGCCCCTTCCCTGGAGATATTCAAGGGGAGGCTTAATGAGGCCCTGGGCAGCCTGGTCTAGTTGGGGGTGTCCCTGCTGACTGCAGGGGGGAGTGTCGGACTAGATGACCTTTGAAGGTCCTTTCCAGCCCAGATGACTCTATGATTCTATGATATAACTTGTTCGCCTGTTTCACGTTTTGCCACCCCACACATTGCATGATGGAAGGTGTTCAGGCTGATCCCTCCCTGGTTAAAAACAAAACTCTTGACTTATATCAGTGGTAGATGGTCAGGAGTGAGCAAAATTAATCACATAGAGTCACATCAATGCGCTTCAGAACAGCACAACAACCCGTGTAGCAAGGTGGTAAGATATTTCCCCATATAATAGAATCATAGAACGGTTTGGGTTAGAAGGGACCTTAAAGATCATCTTGTTCCAACCCCCGTGCCATGGGCAGGGACATCTCCCACTGGAGCATGTTGCTCAAAGCCTCATCCAGCCTGGCCTTGAACAATTCCAGGGATGTGGCCTCCACATCTTCTCTGGGCAACCTGTTTCAGTACCTCACCACCCTCATAGTGAATCATTTTTTCCTAATATCTAATCTATATCTAGCCTCTTCCAATTTCAAGCCATTATCCCTCATCCTATCACTACATGCCCTTGTAAAAAGTTTCTCTCCAACTTTCCTGTAAGCTCCCCTCAGATACTGGAAAGCTGCTATAAAGTCTCTTCAGAGCCTCCTCTTCTCCAGGCTGAACAACCCCAACTCACTCGGCCTGTCTTCATAGGAGAGGTGTTCCGCCTCTCTTATCATTTTCATGGCCCTCCTCTGGACTCACTCCAACAGGTCCATGTCCTTCTTGTGTTGAGAATTCCAAAGCTGGACGCAGTACTCCATGTGGGTTCTCACCAGAGTGGAGTAGAGGGGCAGCCTCACCTTCATTGACCTGCTGGCAGCACATCTTTTGATGCAGCCCAGGATTCTGGGCTGCAAGCCCACATTGTTAGGTCATGTTGCTCATCCACCAACAACCCAAAGTCTTCCTCAAGGCTGCTCTCAATCCATTCTCTGCCAAGCCTGTATTTGTGTTTGGGATTACCCCAACCCTTGTGCAGGACCTTTCATGTGGCCTGGTTGAACTTCACGAAGTTGGCATGGGCCAAACTCCCAAGCCTGTCCAGTTCCCTCCGGATGGCATCCCTTCCCTCCAGCATGTTGACCGCATGCACTACTTATTCTCAGTGGCAAACTTGCTGAGGGTGCACTCTGTCCCACTGTCCGTGTCACCAACAAAGACATTAAACAGCACCAGTCCCGGTGCTGACCCCTGTCTTGCTCCAGGATGGAGCTGTTGAGTCCCACTGAAGGTTCTGTTCAGTGCCATAAAACTATAGAATACTTAATGCTGGAAATACCCATTACATAATTTCAAGTAGATCTCTCACTGATCCAGTCTAGGCTTCATTCTCAGGGACAAATGTAGCTGTCTTTAATGGAGGTTTCCATTGCATAACTGTCCAAATACCACCCTGTCAAGCCAGCTGGAGGAGTTTTCCACACATATTCTGTGTGGGCACCATAAGAATGTCTTGAAATGTCCCACTGCTTTGTTCTGTTTTACTCCTTTGCACCTGAGAGGAGAATAATGGTTAAGAATAAAGCACCCACGTGGCTGTTGGATTATTCTGAAAAGAGAAAAGCTCCCAGAATGACAATCCAGTCGTCTTTGGTTCCTCAAGCCAGATGAGCAGGTGTCCATTTAGAACTGCATTACTTGTGGCAGCAGGCATCTACCTGTTGAGATCTCTACCACAAGAGATTAGATTCCCACCTTTAGGTGCCTGTTGATGATCAACCTGACAGCCAAACTCTCTGTGAAGCCCCCATTGTTAATGGAGATGCACAGGGGATGCACTGGGCCACAGATAGCGCAGATGCCTTCATAAATGATAAACAGCACTACCCCTCTGCCAAATTTTATCTACGCCTGTTCTTTGACTAACTCTGCCACATTAGCTTTGCTAGCGATGCAGGAGTAGATATTGTCTTAAAAACTGCAATTATAGTATTAACACCCTCCACAATGGGCTTCAGTTCTAGAGTCACGGCAATTGCCTTCTGTTTTCCACCCTTATTTGAGTGAAGCATTAGCAATGCTGTCTTGGAATCATGAAGGGCATATTCTGAGTGAATTTAATCATGTTCTCCCTGATGCTGACTACGCAGTTTCTTCAATTTTTAATAATATGGTACTCGGTAAGTGGCCTGAATCTAAACCTTTATTCAGAACCATAATCTCTGGCATAGGGAAAGGTGGGAAGAGTCAATATAACACCCTGGTTTAAAGGCAGAGTCTTGTTTCATAATGAAGAGAGCCATCTAATATCTTCAAAACCCATGCATCTCCAATTTTGAGAAAGAACACTGAAATTGTAATCATAATTTTGTAGCTAGTTTCAGAGTGAAGGCTGGACTCTCTTATTCCAAAATTGCAATCCTACTGATGTGTTCTGTGTACTTGGTAGTACTGACAGAGGTGTAACAATCTAGGTAGCCTCAGTTGCTTTTCTTGCTTCTTTTGTGAAGGAATTAAATATCAGAGGTAACTGGATATCGAAGGCATCCGGTGGAGTAAACCAGGGGGAATACTGAGTATTAGTCATGCAGAAGAGCACCCTTCTTTCAACACGAGGGAATCAGGCACTTAAAGATCTCTTATAAAATGACAAACCACTGAGAAATTACTAGGCATACCTCTTCTTTTGTCTTCTTGGACAGGACTCTTAACCAGTCTCCAATCATACTCAGGACAGCGGCAAAATAGGCAAGGCCAACAAGGATCCAGAACCACACTAAGGGTTTATACCACTCCCGGTAATGGATGTCTGCATTTCCTCCTGAAATAAGCATATACTTGTGCTTAGGAATCACGAGATGCCAAAATTATGACAAAGCAGCTGCAATTTTGAGAAATCCCTGAAAGTGTTTCTTGATTCTTGCCAACACCACTGTAGTTCTAATAATAGATGAGAGGCCCGTCAGATGGGAGGAACACAGTCTGTTCTTAATTTAAGACTCTTCAAAATTACTTATTGTTCTGCTGCTATGTGACCTACAGAGCACCTAGTAAACACTTTTCTTTATATTGCTCATACTCTGAAACAAGTCTGAAATTGATGCTTTGATAGCGCTCATAACAGCATGAACACGTTTCCAAGAAAAAAAGTTGAATACAGCTAGTCTTCCTTATTCTGAATTGCCTGCAGTTTGGTAGTTGAGAAACTTTACAGTTCAACCTCCTCAGGTTATAGAGTTTCCAGATATTTTTTCTGTTTTAGCTACAGGATTGAGGGATCTATGTGCAGGGGAAAGAAAAGTAGCTCTGTCCCCCCCTCCAAATCAGGATATCTGACAGGAAGCCAACCGTGCATCAGCCCTGATAATAAGGACATACTTTCTACTTGGGGATCAGTTTTAGTGGTGCATTCTCTGGCCAGTGACTTAAAAGGAGATATGGATCAAATGAAGCAACAAATAACCTGTATGGTCTTCATGCAAGTCTCAGGATGATCTGGTAAAACAAAGATGTGAGACATTTGGCAAATTTAACGGATTACGAAGACCATAAAATAAGTGCAGTAGCAGCCAGGCTGCTGCATTCCACAGAATAGAATAAACTTTTCCAAAGGTAAGCAACCACAGCCCCACTTTTGAGACTCCCAGTCCTGGCACAGTGCTGTGTGCATTGCAAGAATGAGAGCCAGCGAGAGGCAGACACAGCCCTGAGCTGAGGAGAGCAAGCGGCAGGGAGTCTGCACAGCTCCATGGGCACAGCCCTGTCCCTGAATGCAGGTGAACACACATGCCCTTGGTGGTACCTCTGTAAATCTATTCCTGAAGAGCAAGCCTGCCAGGGGACTTGGGCAAATGATTGAATATTTCTTGGATTCCAGCTTTGGTTAGACAAAAGATAGACACCAGTCTGTACCTCTGTATGACTACAGAGATATTTTAGGATTTTTCCCCATTAAAATTACCAGACAACACAGTTCACCATCTCCCCCTGAGCTTTTTGCAATCTGAGACATTCCTACAACTCTTTCATTTTGTTCAGACACAGTATGAGTGTACATACAGTGTTCAAACTTCTCCACAGTAGGCCAGGCATTTGAGAATTGGAATTGGCAGGGACCCAAATACTAGTTTTGGTGTTAATCTTTCCCCACGGACCACAAAGACTCACCCTCTTTTTCCCGGCCTTTTTAAGTGTGAAACAATGGGAGGTGGGGACTGCTGTTGCTATGGTACAACAAGGCTCTTCTGATCACACATGTCCCTGAGGAAGCTTGCTACAAAACAGATTGTCTAGGTCTATCTTACAGAGTAATCAGGTAATTGAAAATGTATGAGACCACTTTCTTCAGCCTATCAGATATTCTGGTTTTTTTTACAGGCTCCATCCACAATTGTATCTCCAACAGTAATACAAAAATTCCCAGGCACATTCTAGGTGGACTAAATCAGCATAGCTCCATTGATGCTGGTTTGATGTATTTTTTTTTTTGTTTGATGAAGAGACAGAGATACTGAGAGATTCAGGTGACAGAAAATAAAAGTGACAGAAAATAAAAGTGACAGAAAATCTGTTTCAAAACTAGCAAAAAAACTCTAAATATCCTGGTGATCTCTCATCATGAGATCGCCTCTGAAGGTTTCTCCTTCTGGGTCCTCCATTTGATTTTTGAAAAATTCTGGTTGTTAGTATCCACCCACCTGTGGATTACATTCTCCTAATCATGCTGGATATAGAACAATTAAATTCAATATTCAGAGCTTTTTTACTATTATGTTATTAAAGAAAACAATACTGAAGTGTGATATGCTTAAGAAAAATATTGTGAATTATTATTATTTCACACTGTGATACCACAAAGACAGAATATCAGTGAGCTTCTCTTCACATTTAAGTGGTTAAAATGGACCAAGCTCATAAAAACCCTTTTCTATCTGAATGCTTATAAAACACTTCTTTTTCATACCTGGGCCTCTCTTTGTTCAATGCCTTTTTTTTTTTTTTTACTCATATCTTCTATACCACTATGTCATAAAAAAGGAGGATTAGAGTCTTCTCTACAAAAAGACTTGTCTGCAGCTGTTCAGCAAAGAAAACTTTGTATATCCCTGTAGCTTCATTTGATGTCTTTAACTCATTCATATTTCACTGATTTATAGGAAGTAACACAATGGTGCCAATGATATGGCTGTTTCTAATGCAGGCATTTTAATGCCTTTAACTAGGACCACTAACAGGCTGGAGGAGTAGAGGTCATGCACTAATGGTGAAAAAAAAATCCACTTATTTTAACCACCTTTGGTTAGCAAAGTAGTTGTCTGGAACAAAAATAAAATCATAAAAATCTCTCATCTCTCCAGCCCTTTATTTTGATGCCCTATTTGGAAATTGATAAGGACGGATATTTATAGTTCCTGCTACTACTGTATTAATCTTGGAAAGCATCCTCCGAGCGCTGAGATACGTATCCCAGGAGTCCTGCTCTTTTCCTTAGCCGGCCAACTGCAATGTCAAAATTTCTGCCAAGGTTAGAGAGAAAAATGCAGTTTCTGAACATTTGAGAATTGTGTAGTACCAGCCCACGACTGCATCCACCCAGAGATTTCTCCACCCCTATGGCTCAGCTCTACTTTGTAAAAGCTTCATCCATTCATCATTTTGGCTTCTTGCTTCTGCAGTCAGCCTCGGATTGAGACGTTAACGGACTAACACAGATCTTCAATTCAATGGGAAAGTCATTTGACTTGTGCATAATTCATTGCACGCTAAAGGATAATCAGGACTTCCCAGACTCCTGTTATCTACCCTGCTGAATGCCTGCAATCTGCAGCTGGCAAAGCACCTGGATCTTAAATCAACCCAGGGTCCTATTGCACAGTAACCCCAACAGAAACACCTGGCATCATTTCGCTGGAATATAATACATTGTGAAAAGCCCCCTCTCTACACCAGAAAACAAATCCTAAGAGCCAAGGCCCTCATGCCCAGCACCTAGGCTCAAAGCTGCTCACCTGCTACAAAGTCACCGAAGCCAACAGTGGTCAGAGTGACAACCACAAAGTAGATTGACTCCAAGGCTGTCCATCCCTCGATGTGTTTGAAGATAACTGCAGGAATGGTCACAAAGACAATGCAGCCTGCCAGGATGAAGAGGATGGTCGAGATCACCCGGATCTTTGTTTGACTCACTTGCTTTTTCTAGAAAAGGGAAATAATAAAATAAAAAAAAATAAATTTTGAGTGGATTTTTGGGACTGCATACCTTGCCAATGGCAGACTGATCATCCTGGTGTCACTTGGTATGGTTCCTCCTGCCTTTTTTGAGCTTATTAGGTGGAGCTTATTAGGTGGAATACAACCCTCCTTCCCCATTAGTTGGAGCCCTGCCCAGGTAATAGTGAACTTCTACGTCTGGCCCCAGAAAATGGTCATTCCTATTTCCCATGCACTAGGCAGTTACAAACCTACCAGAAACACAGCCTTAAAAAACAGTCCTGTGTTTCAGAAAGGTTCCAGTACATTCCAGTTCAGGTTCAATGGGTAAGAAAAAGTGCACATTCACACCTCTGTACGTGTATATGTACACCCACATGGCCTCACCAGCACCAAGCAAGTCAACAGGCAAGACCAAGACTTAAAAAAAAAAACAAAACCAAACTCTTTTTTCCCCCTAAAAACCTGAGGTTTTATGGAGCAATAAGTCATGCCTTGGGTTTTCGAGACCCAGGATTTCCAGCTTTCATTAACAAATGCGAAGGTTAAATCTCCTTTTCAAAAATAGGTAGGTATGTTATCAGTTTACTCCAGAAATAAAGGGTTTATGTCAAATACCAAACAACCTGAGATAAAATTACCTACATAAATCCACACTGGAAAGTTCTTGAACACAGAGTATGTGTGTTACTGGCTGCTATAAACTGAATACAAATATGAGTGATGTAACTGCAACATTTTACACTCCTAGAGCACATAAACTGAATGTATTTAATATAAACTTAGAGTTTGTTTCCAGTAATATTGATACAGGCCTGGATTAACACAACTGACTCTGGTAGATCATTTCAGATTTTCTCTGCTGTAAATAAACTCAAAATTCAATAGTTTCCTGAGAGACCTGGAAATTACTAGAAATATTACTGTGGATTAATTACAGTGGCAGTGTAAACTCTGTATCTATCCTGGAAAAGGAGTGGAGGTCACTGTAAGTCACATATTTCCAAATTAGTTTTCCAAATCAAACATCTCCCTTAACCCAGAAATGAGATCTCATTGCAGATTAGGACATTGCCTAGGCAGGAAATAAGGTCTCAGAAGTTATCTTTATAATATACAGAAGGTGTACTGCCTGAGCTGGTTAATATCTGGCCAGCATGTGAGCAGTAATACTCCTTCCACTAATGCATGAGCATTTCTTTCAGAGGTGCAATGTCAGACCCTCTGATCTGGGATGCTCTGCACTTCGAACCCAGGTAGCGGCATAAATATAGAATCATAGAATCATTCAGGTTGGAAGAGACCCTTGGGATCATCAAGTCCAGCCACCAGCCCCACCCTACAAATTCCTCCCCTACACCATATCTCCCAACAGCACATCTAGACGACTCTTAATCCTGTGTTTCATAAACACTTCTAGTTCTGAAACTGTTTGAAATTATCCCGATACTTAATTTTTTTTCTGTTTGTGCATGTCATTGTTTTCTGTCTTGTTCTTTTTCATTGTCTGGCTGAACAGAAAGAGCGAAATAGGATTAGGAATATAATGCCATAAATAAGATTAAGCAAATACAAGACATGGAAAAACCTGACACTGACATACCAAGGAGAAAAACAACACAAGAATATAAAGCCTGACTTGACTTTTTATTTTCTCTATTTCTGGAGAGTCATTTTGAGCAATTTGCTAAAATACTAGAGGATGACATAGCTCCTTAAAGAGGTATGGACATACACAGGGATGCAAAGATGATTAGGGGCCTAGAACATCTCTCTTACAAAGAAAGGCTGAGGGATATAGGTCTTTTTAGTCTGGAGAAGAGAAGACTTAGGGGGGATCTGATCAACACCTATAAATACCTAAAGGGTGGGCATCAAGAGGATGGGGCCAGTCTTTTTTCAGTGGTGCCCAGTGACAGGACATAAGGGCACAAACTTGAACACAAGAAGTTCCATCTAAATATGAGGAGGAACTTCTTCATTTCGAGGGTGGTAGAGCCCTGGAACAGGTTGCCCAGTGAGGCGGTGGAGTCTCCATCTCTGGAGATGTTCAAAACCCACCAGAACATGTTCCTGTGCAGCCTGCTCCAGGTGGCCCTGCTTTGGCAGATGATCTCCAGAGGTCCCTTTCAAGCCCATATCATTCTGTGATTCTGTGATTCACAAGGGGAGGATTTCAGACTTATTGTATGTGTGATGAAGGGAAAGCAACTGATTGATTGAATGTTACTTGATGTCTTAGACAGGTCCACTTGCTTTTTGTCATGGAGGATGAGGATTTAACCACATTGCTGTTTATTTACCAGTTTGGCCAAGGTGACTTGTTCACGTCTACTAAATGCTTCCATTTCCTGACACATAAAAATGAAATGGCAGACACCTTCCTGCAGTGGAAGTTAGGAGGCCCAGCAGTCATGGAATCATGGAATCATGGAATTGTCAGAGTGGAAATGGGATCTCTAGAGCTCATCCAGCCCAACTCCCCTGCTAAAGCAGGACTGCCCAGAGCACATCCCTCAGGGCTGCATCCAGCCAGGGCTTGAAGGTCTCCAGAGAAGGGGACTCCACACCCTCCCTGGGCAGCCTCTGCCAGGGCTCTGCCACCCTCACCCCAAACAAGTTTCTCCTCATATTCAAATGGAACTTCCTGTGTTCCAGCTTGTGCCCATTGCCCCTTGTCCTGTCACTGGGAACCCCTGAAAAGAGTCTGGCTCCATCCTCCCTCAACCCACCCTTCAGATATTTATAAGCATTAATAAGGTCTCCTTTCAGCCTTCTCTTCTCCAGGCTAAAAAGTGCCAGCTCTCTCAGCCTTTCCTCATCAGGGAGATGCTTCAATCCCTCCATCATCTTTGTAGCCCTGCCCTGGACTCTCTCCAGTAGTTCCCTGTCTCTCTTGAACTGGGGAGCACAGAACTGGATGCAGTATTCCAGTTGTGGCCTCACCAGTGCAGAGAAGAGGGGGAGAATGACCTCCCTCGACCTACTGGCCACACTCTTCCCTATGCAGCCCAGAATTCCATTGGCCCTCTTGGTGACAAGGGCACATTGCTGGCTCATGAACAGTTTACTGTCTACCGGGACCCCCACAATCCTTCTCAGAAGTGCTTTCCAGTAGGTCTGCCCATAACCTGTATCGATGCCCAGAATTCTTCCTCCCCAGTTCTGTATAGTGCTGGGAATCTGTGGACAAAAGGTACTTTGGAGCTGCCAAGCACCACTAGAAAAGCAAAGCTATGCATAGTAATCTTTCCTCCAGTCCCCATATTGTAACATCAAGATGCATTCCAATATGTCAAGATTGTCTTGTCTCACGGTAGGAACAGGAGTGGAAAGAATGGCCTGCAAATCACTACCATATGTTGAGGACATCCACCTGGTCATGAGGAACAAATTCAGCCAAACATGGTTGGGTTTTTTTAAGTAAAAACTGGTGTTAATGAGAGGATCTGCAGAAAAGCCTGACTCATAGTAGGGCACCTCAGTCACTCGCACAAAAGAGCAGCAGCCGAGGGTCTATTTTTTCTTATTCTTCCACTGGCACAAATGAAGTCAGGGACCAATGGTGAATCAGGCATAGCATTTTTAGAGCTACTGAAAAGATCACATAAGCAAGACCCAGAAATAGAATCACATAATGGACAATAACACAAGAAATCCAGGATACAAGTGAAAAGGGAGGGTCTTTTTACGGTTAGACACACATTCAGAGGGCAGTCACAGTAGAGTGTAACTGCTATAGATCCAATAAATGCTACAACAAAAATGTCATTATTCATGGAATATGTACATTGTGGTAATAACAGATTATAAAGAGGTTGGTTTGCAGGGTTTTTTTGCAGATGGAGTTGGCCTTGCTATTTTACTAAAAAGAACATCATTTTGTGCTGCCCAGGTTGTCAGGAGTAAGGAAATGCAGCCTTTACATTCCAGGTTTTGCACAATCGTATCAAGACAAGACTAGATTAGCCTAAACCACTGCAGTATTACACTGTACCAAGTCAGTATTAAAAAAAAATATA
>VXBJ01005738.1:156274-203299 GCA_013400055.1 Nycticryphes semicollaris | reverse complement strand
AATAAATATATATATATATAACACTAAAGGCTGAGAGATCTGAAAATGTTTATACAAACTTCCTTTTAAATCGTATTTACAATCTGGAGCCAAACACTGGCAAATAGCTGAGCAACTCCAGCCAGGCTAACACATCTTCTGAGCCCATTTTGGGGCATAAATACATAATTTTCTATAGGTGGCAAAATGAAACAGTAAGAGAGGCCTTTCTCCACAAAAAGTAGTTAATCTCATAGCAGTTTAAGTAAAATGGAAATGCTTTTAAAAGAGATGTTTTATAGTTTTGTTTTGTTTTACCAGTATGTTCTCTTCAAAGTGATGAAGCAGATAATTTGTAAGAAATTCACAAACAGAAATAAATTAGTGCATGCTACTGAGACAGACAAAGAGCTAATATGGAAAAAAATTAAAGGAGGCATCTGAGAAAAAAGGAACAGAGTTTTCTGTGGTATAACCATCTATGAGGGATCATTTCCATTTACTAATCAAGGTGCTGATTTTACTCTTAAGGTGGTAAAGTGCTGAACAGGCAGCATCACTGAGGACATCTTGCTCTTATTAATTCAAACAACCTGCTGTCAACCTGCTCTAGTGCCAAGTGGGTGAGGACAGACATTCGCACCAAAGCAGCCTTATCAGTGGAATTTAGTTCTTATGCATCTTTCCCATCAATAATTGTGACCTTGCTTTTTCTTTATTTTCTGTTAGATACGTGGGGGTCTTATTGGTTTTGGTCTTATTCAATAATTTCAGGAGTTAAAAGAAATCCCTTTAAAAGAACTGGGTTCTTTTATGGCTCCTGCCCTTTTCAGGTGAATTAATTCAAGAACAATTTTTCTGACCTGATTGTTGATAACAAAGGGACCAAACAAGGTTCTTAAGTTCCCAAGCTGAGACCATAGGGATGATACACATTCCTTCGAAAAGAGAGTAGGAAACGTTAAGTATGGGATCAAAAGATGCTACAGCCACTTATCAGACTAGACTAAATGCCAAATATACAGAGCATATATATTTCCAAGAACAGCATATTTCAGATATGCTTATTCCAAGATTTTATAGTGTCACCTTCCATTTCACAGAAACTCCTCAACCAAAAATAGTATTGGAACATTTGCAGCTTCACAGTGAGCTCAGATGGTTCCTTTGCCTTCCAAATATTTTCTTTTCTGAATTCCTGACAGATATCCCCAAGACTCCAAGCAAGTTGTTTACCTTTTTGGCTAGATGACCAATATCCCATTTTTAGTGCTAGTAGAAAGTGCCTGCGTGGAACATGCTGTCCTCATCTCGACACAAGGCTCTGCATTTTGGAGCACTCCTCCAAAGAAAACACATTTCTTTAACATTACTTTTGTCCTCTTCACCTACTCCTAACTTTATGCCCTCTCCCATGCTGCCAGCCGTTCTTGGAACAGACTGTCTCTGCCTGTGCACTAATTAAACAGCTTGTCTTCTAAATCAGTTTCTCCATATCAAAATATTTTAATAAGATAAAAGCCAGTCTTTGTACTCAAAGCATAAAACAGAATACTGCATATATCAGTTCTACTGTTTCCTCTTTCAAAAACATTAGGTATGTCCTGAGTCAAAACATTTTTGCTAGGCCAGTGCAGGTAGCCACAGGTTCACAATGCCTGCCTTTCAGCTCAGCCAAATGCAGGCCAGGCCTGGTTCAGAGCCTGGCACATGCCTCAGTGATGCCCATCTCAAGAGGCTGTACAGAAAGACTGGGACGGCACTGGGCTCACAGAGCTCCCTGGTGATCAGCGGCATGGGCACATCAACCTCACTGCTGCGTATACCTGTCACTGTGGATTTCTTTCTAACCTGTCCTAGATCCTTCACATTCAAAATGAGACTGAAACTAAATGTATTTTAATAATCATAGAATGGTTCGGGTTGGAAGGGACACCTTAAAGATCACCAAGTTCCAATCCCTTTGCCATGGGCAGGGACACCTCCCACCAGACCAGGCTGCTCACAGCCCCATCCAGCCTGCTCTAGTAGCAGGAGTAGGCTGCTTCTGTCAAGGAAATATATTCCTGCCCTCTTCCCCAAGGGCTCCTCAGATCTGGTTTGTACATCAGAAGTTTTACTGAGAGCACAGGACTGGGAATGATGCCCAGACTGATGCCCTCTTAGGCTACCACATGCTACACGCAAATCTACTTGAGGAGCGTCAAGGGGAGGTCTTAGAACATCTTCCACCAAACAGCAAAAGCCACTTCCCAACACCTTCAACAACATTAAGATCTGTGGTAAAGACCAAACAAATCACAGCTATGATGTGCCACAGGCAATGCTAAGGAGACACCAATGTCACAGCTGATGCCAGAGGTCTCTAATTAAGTTGTTGTTATAAATAGAGCTGTATCTCGAAGTCCCCAGACACCAAGAAACACAAAGCACATGCAGTCTTGAACACTTCCAGGGAAGAGGCATCCACAGTTTCTCTGGGCAACCTGGGCCAGTGTCTCACCACCCTCAGAATAAAGAATTTCTTCATATTTGCTTATCTAAATCTCCTCTCTTCACAGTTTAAAAACATTACCTCTTGTCCTCTCGCTACATTCCCTGATAAAGAGTCCCTCCCCACCTCTCCTATAGCTCCTCTTCAGGTACTGAAAGGCTGCTATAAGGTCTCTCTGGAGCCTTCTCTTCTCCAGGCTGAGAGAAGAATCACTGGCTTATCACTATCACTGTCTTAAAGATAACATCTGACAACAATATAACAATCATTTGTTCTTCTGTGTTCACTGAAGACAGACTGTTCCAGCTGGCTCCAATGGATCCACCACAGGGCACTGCTGAGCCCCTCAGACAAGACGGTGGTACCTCTGGGGAAGTGTATTTGAGAAAGGGCAAAAACGCCGGACAGGCAGAGAGGGAGGGAATAAGAAGGTCAGGGAAGTGGAAGGTGCTCTATGGCAGAGCAGGTACGTTTCCTGGAGTGACTGCAGCCCATGCAGGACTGGTGAAGGACCAGAGGAAAAGGGTTGAGAAAGACAAAGTGACAGAAAGGAACCACTGTGTCTGGACCCCAGCCCCTGTGACACTGCCTGCTGCGCTGGAGGGACTGAGCGTGACCTGTAACAACACCATGGGTGGAGGAGAGGTGTCCGGAGCGAAGCGAGCCTGGGAGCAAAGCCAAGCCTGGAAAAGGCTGGAATGCCTGGAAAGGTATTCTGAATGTTCACCGTTTTTTGTTTCCAAACACCCAACTCAGTAATTAAATATGTATGCAATAAATTAAGTTAATTCCACAAGTCAAGTCTGTTTTGCGGGTGACAGTAAGTGATTGCCCTGTCTTTATTCTGACACAGGAGTTTTCTCTGCTCTTGGTCTTCCTCTTTTCTCCCCATCCTGCTGTGGGTGCTTGCTGCCAGCCAGGGCATACTCACCACATCACTAAAGAAGGCAACTCCCCTTGAAAGCATAGCAGCAGAATTCTAAATCGTGTATTTCAAAATGTATTTCAGGCGTTTCAGGCACCCCCATGGGTTAAGAAGAGTGGTTTGAACCACTCCACTAGAGACAGGCTTCCCCAACTGTCTAACCAGCTCTCTTGGTGTCTCAGTACTATTTTCATTCTCATGTTTTATAAAGAATGCTGCTATTCATGCAGAAGGAGATGCAAAATCCATCCCCTATTTCTTTACTGTAGTGTAAGTAGCATAGAGGAGACAGATATAAAAAGCTGCAAGCACTCACATTTGTTACTAAGCTTGGGAGAGACAATCCTGAACACATACAGTGCACAGGTCAGAGTAAAAAAGGATATTTTTTTTACTAAAAATTGCTATTTTTCCCCATAAACCACAGTTCTGCAGGGCGTTTGTCTAGACCCAGATGGAATCTGCAATAAGCTTCTCACAGAGCATCAGCTTTCTCTCCTGTTATTTTTGTAAATCTCTCGGCATGGAGCTTGCTGCAGTCATAATGTGAGCACTAACACTCCGTTAGGAAAAGACAGAAACACTGGCTTGGAAATTTCCTATGCTTGATGTACCCCTTTCCAATCTCCTTCCTCTCTCTAGAAAGCACAGACAGGGCTTTCTGATACTCACCAACTAATCTTTGCACTGAAGCATTATTATTCTACTGACAAAAAAAAAATAAAAGCCCCAACAAACCACTAATGAGCCCAAACCTCTGTTGTACCTGAGCTGTATTCAGCCCAAGAAAGAAATATACGTTGAATAAGAAGGATCCATGTATATATAGGCTTTTCTCAGACATTGGAGCAGACAAAGAACAACAGAGATTCATGGCACAGACTTAAGCAATTTCAAAGGATGATCACAGCGGCCAAATTTGGCATGTATCACTCCTTCCTTCCTTCCTTCAACTCCCTTCTGAGTTAACACCTATACTCCTTGCTCTCAGGGAGTGCAAGAATGAGTTGATAATGGTTGTTCCACATAAATTCCCTGTACCTGACTGGATTTTACCTTGCCATTTCTGGTAATCCTGATTTTGATCAGGGTTGAGTCAATGCTTTAATCTTGTTCATCAGTGCAATTCAGGGCAAAAAAATAAAATGCACTTATGGTGGTGCAAAGAAAAGTGCCACACAGCCAATAAGGCTACATTTATTGGTATATGGTCAGCATCTAATTAAGAAATGCACTGAGACAGAGAAAGACAGTTGGTGTAGCTAGAGCAATGAGAGATCTTGTTATATATTGCATGACACGGCCACTTGCAAAGACTTAACAAGAAAAAGAAAATTGAACTTCATGTTAGAAATATCTCATCTTAGCAGGGTGGAGAAATTCAATGTTCCTTTTTTCAGCTCCATTTGGGCTTTCATTTTTGCTTGTTCTATTATGTTTTTGTTTGTTTTCTTCCTCTACAGTGGAATAAAGCACCCAGATTCCTCCATGCTGTTGGGTTTTCAGAACATTTCCCTTGTGATCAGGAATGTAAAAACATCAGCATTTGTAAGGCTAGAGTAGAAAATGTGTCAGGCTAGGTATTGAGAGTTTGAACAGGGAGTAGATCTGCAAACTCAACTTCTTGTGTCTGTTTCTAGACTGTACTTTTCAGTTTCTGCTTATTTTGCAATTTCTGGCTAAACAATCTTCCCTTACCCTTCTCAGGTACAATAGCATACATCGTTCTCTGCAAGAAACTCTTGCAGAAGCCTCCAAAGCATATGTTATGTTTACCATGAGGCTTCTTATTAATTCTATAAATACTGCAATATTACAGTCTTTCTAGAGGTAAACACTGTTTGTGACTAGCCAAGTGACCGCAGAGCGTTCTCTCAGGTGACTAGCCCACGGGGATTGAATTTTACTCTAGGTGGGATATCAGAAGAGGGGAAGGAAAGTAAGAAGAGGAAGAAGTCAGAACAGTTCCCTCCCAGCAAAAACTTGGCAAGTGTGGAAAATCTCTCCTAGGAGTAACCCTCCAGCCCACAACTCTCCCCTGCTCCTCCCAGCCTTCTCCAACATTTTGCAGGAGCTGCCACTGCTTACCTGCAGAGGTAAAAGCTGGGCAGGGAGCACCTTCAAAAGGAAAGGTCTGGCGTAGGTTGAAGGGATGCATCAAATACTTTGCCCCATTGCTCAAAACAGATCTTATTGCCACAAAGACGTGCATTTGCCAAGGGAAAAGACGAACATGGAAATTACCTTAGAGTGGTTAAATATGATAGCTTGAAAGTCTTGAAAGGGGAAGGCTGAATACATAAAGTAACGTAACACTCAATTCGCCAACTACATCCAGCCTGTTCGTAACCTTGAAGTAGCATCACTTAAGTGAAAAAGTAGCACAGTCCTCATGACAGGAATGAGGCACTTCATTTCTCATGAAGTAACTTCTATCTACCAACTTTCAAGATCCAACGCCCCCCTCAGAGTCTCTGAGGCTTCCCCCAAGGTTGCCCACAGGAAATTTGGAGGGTATTCTGAAGAACACTGACTAGAATGGCTCTATGTATTTGTTGGGGGAGAGGAGGGATCAACAATGACTTTATTATGGGTGATTTTGTGTTGCAGGTGCATTTCCGTCTTGCTTTTCCTTCACTCCTTATATTGCAAACTAAACAATCTTGAGGTTATGATTTTCTTCAGGATTCCAGGTTTTCAGAGTTGGCAGCACCTGCATCAAAACCCTAGCACACAGAATTTGGTATTTCAGCAGTGCACTGCCAGGAACACAAAGATGTTTCCACAGCAACATGACCAAAACTTTAGGGAAAAGGAAGTTATTCATCATTAGTGCTTAGGAAAGAGTTTAACTTTCAGGCTGATGGTTGAAAAGTTCTCATGTTCTTTGGCTTTCATCAGCAGCTTCCACTGAAGTATCTGATTTTTTAAGCTTCATACAGAGCCTCTAAGAAACCCTAGCTTCTCTGTAAACTCTTCATCATGCTTGCAGCTTGTTTCATGAGAAAATCACTTGAGACTCATGGAGTTTACTTTCAGTGCACTTCACTGCAATTAAAAGTTATGTGACTAATACTAAATTAGCAGGAAGCAGGCAGGTACGGCATTACCCTTTAGAACAGTGGCTCCTGAACATTTCCACAGACCACAAAGACTATTTAAATCACTTCCTTAATAAGAAAATTGGGAACCAGGCTCTACACGGAAATGCAAATCCTTGCCACTGCTTATACTGAAATAATTCAGAATTCTAACCTGGTTTCAAACCAAATGTGAGAGGGCAAAGACTGGGCTTTGATATAGAGAAAGAAATAGTGCTCATCTTTTTTCACCACAGAAAACAGAAGAGCATAGATAGAAGGAACAACAGCTGACAAAAAGACAAGAAATTATGTTCCAGACATAACCCCTGCTGTACATAAAAAATAGCCTGAGTAGGTTCATATTAACAGTGGAAGAAAACCCCTTCCTCAAAACTTACTTCATTGTCACTATGTTGGCTTTACATTCTTCTTTAAGGATGAAAAGCCACCAAGCACAGACCAATCCACCATCCATAGAGGGGTTTTGAAACCCTTCTACTGAGTGTCAGTTGCCAAATACTCACTTACTTTGCACATAAATCAGTTTTTTAGCAACTAATTGCCTACGGCACCTGTCTTTGGTTTATTTATTAATTCTGTGTAAACACGCAAGCAGGAGTTAAAACATTGGGCACCCTGCCAAAAAAAAACCCCAAAAAACCAAAAAATAACCCCCAGAAAACTAAAGTAGAGAATGAAAACTCCTGAAGATAAGGATCTTGGGTTCATACGCTACAACAGCTGCAGTCAAAAAATAATGTAATGAAAATTGCTTCCCAAATGAAAAATGAATTGTTACTGTAATACAAGTAGATGAATACCTGAACAGCAACAAATAAAGCCTTTGTATTAATCATAGATTCCTGACTAGTTTTTGTACAATATTCTGGTTTTAAGAGCTGTAAAATACTATAAGCACTGCAGTTCAGTGGCAAGAGTATGACCCCAGTAAGAAGAATTATTGAAGGCTTGAATCTGTAATAATTTTAAATAATGAAGAAGAGAAGAAAATATATTAAAAAGCCTCACATAAGCAGGCAAAACAGTCCAAGATTTCCTCTGTTGACTACAGGTTGCCAACAGCTATACCACACAGTACCTAAGCTCACGGAGAGAGGCGTTACAGCAATACCAGTGATAATTACTTTGGGAGATGGACTTCAATGCATATTAGGTTTCAGTTTTCATGCACTGGAGCTAACTTGAGATTCCCAGATAATACCATACTCTAGGTTTGAGCTACTTTTAAAGCCTGGTTTTAGAATAGTCTTTCCTCCTTATACTATCATCTTTTTAGCAAGACTGATTTGATTATAAAATTGGAGCAATTATCTCTTCCCAGTGTAGACATGTTCTCCTTGCTTGGAGTTGCTGCCGTCTCTTTCTAGCAACCCCAGGAATGCCCTTTCAACTACCACCAGGCTCAACACCTCCTGGGGCTCTCTTTAGAGGCAGACTCCCTTCAAGACCTTCATGATCCTCTCTTTGAAGTTGCCCCAGGCTAATGCTATACTTCTCCTCAGTCCTTCCAGGCCTAAAAGACATCATTGATAAAACCAGAATGTTTAAAAGATCTTTCATAGATGTCAAAACCTGAATTTAACTTTTCAGGTTAATATTAATCCTTCAGTTATATGCCAATTTGCAAGAGGTTATTGACTTGCAGGACTGGAGAAAGACGTGTTACACAACCAGCCCACGTAAGCTTTAGACTCTAAAGATGTACTCAGCAACAAAGACCAACGGATACGAACAAATCAGCAAAAGTTTTGCTGCACTTCAGTGACTTTCCCTGAAGCAGATTAGTTGTAAGCATCACTAACTGAATTAAATACCCAGATAGAAGTAAAATGCCAAAAGCTGTGATCCATAGATTTTCTCATTAATTTTTTAGTACTAGCATACCACCTCAGCACTGTGCAGAAAAAGACACTTTCCAGCAGCTCATATATAATGGAGGTGGAAAGTGGTCCAAACAGTAAACCCAACATGTTCATACCACAAGCCAGTACCTGAACCTAAAATAGAATTCAGAGACAAATTTGGTTCTGGTGGATGAAGAGTCACTGCATGTAATGAAGTCACAGCTCATGCTATTAGTTGTTTAGGTCACCCCTAGGGTCATCATTGCCTGTATCTTATGTTGGCACTGGAGCACAAGGACTACTAGAGCAGGTGATGAACAAAAGCAAAAATGAAACTGTTCCTGCTGTCTTTCCATCACCATAATTAAAGCACCAATTAGAAACAAAACCAAGAAGATGTATCCTGCAGTATCTCAAGGAGAAAAACGTTTAAGAGACAGGCACTGTAAATTTACCACTTCTGCCTTCCATCCTCCAGTTCAACTTTGTAAGAGTCACAGTTCTGCCATTTTCTAGAAATACTAGAAGTGTGAATACTACAGTGAAGTGTCCAGATGTCCTGGGGTCTGGACTGCTTTACATCTAAGAAAAGCAATTAGAAAGATTCTTGTTAGGAAGGGTATTGAAGGAATCCAGGCAGGAAGGAGCAGGGAGAAGAATACATTTGTAGAGAACAGAGAGACAAAGAGATGCGCTACTGATGAACAGGAGGAGAATGCACCTAGAGGACCATGCACCTTGACAATGAAGTCTTCAATTTCAGGAATGCTCTTGCATTTTGACTTAAATTCTGACAGTTGTCAGAATTACCAAAATCTAATTTTTAATTAGATTTTTTAATTAGATTTTGAATGTTTACATGGTTTTCCTATACTAAGCCCTGGGGAACACTACTTGTGACTGGCCACAAACAGGATTTAACTCCATTCACCACAGCTCTTTGGGCTCAGCCCTCCAGCCAGTTTTTTATTCACTGAAGAGTACAACCACCCAAGCTATGGGAAGTCAGTTTCTCTGGGATAATTCTGTGGGAAATGGTGTCAAAGGCTTTACTAAAGTCCATGTAAACAACATGTAGCCTCATCCACTAAGTGGATCACCTTGTCTTAGGTTAGTCAAGCAGGACCTGCCTTTTATGAACCCATGCTGACTGGGCCTGATCACCCAGTTGTCTTGTATGCAGCACATGATGGTACTCAAGATGATCTGCTCTATAGGTTCCACGACACCAAGGTCAGACTGACAAGCCTGTAGTTCCCTGGATTCTCTTTCTGGCCCTTCTTGTAGATGGACATCACATTTCCCAACCTCCAGTCAAACAGGACCTGTCCACTTAGCCAGGACTGCTGATAAATGATGGAAAGTGGCTTGGTAAGCACTTCTGTCAGCTCAGTACCCTTGGGTGAATCCCATCCAGCCCCATAGACTTGGATGTGTCTAAGTGGTGTAACAAGTCACTGACCATTTCCCCTTGGATTATGGTGGCTTCCTTCTGCTTCCTGTCCCCGTATTCCAGCTCAGGGCTCTGGTCTTACTATTAAAGACTGAAGCAAAGAAGGCATTAAGTACTTCGGCCTTTTCCTCATCCTTGGTCACTATGTTTCCCTCCACATCCAATAAAGGATGGAGATTCTTCTTAGCCTCTTAGCACTCCTTTTGTTGCTAATGTATTTATAGAAACACTTTTTGTTATCTTTTATGGCAGTAGCCAGGTTAAGTTCTAGCTGGTCTTTGGCCGTTCTAATTTTCTCGCTGCGTAATCTCATGACACCCTTGTAGTCCTCCTGAGCGAGGGGCTGGTTGTTTGCTCCTACTTTTCCATTCTTCTAGCAGCGTCTTCACATCAGCTTAATTTAATTTCTGTCATCCCTAACCACTTCTCCCAACCTCTCATCCTCACTTTGTCTTTAATTTCCACTTCTTCCCTCCAAAACCTTCTGCTTCGTAACCAACCTGCCAATTGCTACAATTGCATCCTTTCCTCTGCCTGTATTTTTTCTGTCCATTCAAAAACACTGTTTACAAAGCAGCAGTGTTTCCACAGAGTCTTAATACACTGAGGCCCTGTTCCTGGCTGGCTTCTGTGGTATCAGTGCTAATAACCAGTAACAGATTGTAATTAGATCTACTGTCTTTACTGCAACAGTAAGAAATTCTTACAAGATTATGGAAGTGTAGGATTCCTTTCTGGTGCCTTATTTTTATATATTTCACAGCCATTTTAATTTTGCTGGACCCCAGAAATTTTTAGGCTAAGCTCTGAACACTAACATTTCAGCTCATAAATCTTGTATCATTTTGGAATAATACTCTGTACGTGCACCAGTAGGCTGAGTTTCACCCCCCATCCTGACAGCTCTGACCAGAGACAGGATGCCAGCAGATGGCAGATTGATCATTGCGCTGGACAATTCCCCTGTGGAAGTTCTTAAGTGAATTATAAAAAAGGAAAAAAATTGTAGCTTTTTTCTTTACAGAAAATCATAATGAATAACACTATATATATTAAAAAAAAATAGGGTGTTAATATCCTCAGTGGGTTTTTAGCAGCTGATGTAATAACATGCTGACGCTGGCTAGTAATGCAGTGCAATAAAACAAAATAAAAGAGATTGTGTTGATTTTTTTACAAAGGAGTGTATTCACTTGAGACATGAGCTTCGGGGGTGCAGCCTGCCCACCGCCCATGGCTCGGGCTCCTCGCCCGTATCCCTGTATTGCGATTCACATCCTACAAACTGCATTGCCAGACCTGTCCTCAGACTCCTGCTGTCAGCCAGAGGTGTGAAAGCAGTAACCAAGTCCAGGAACCGCTCCCACTGGCTTCACCTTAGATGCCAGAAAATCCTGGAGTGCTCTCAGAAGCATGTTTTGCTGATGCTGAATGCCTTCACCTGTACTGAACGGGAAGATGAGGGAAGATCTGTGAGGTTATGCTCTTCTCATCTACTTTCAGCGAGAATCTAAACAGTCATTACAAGGTTTGAATAAAGACTATGTGAATTTAGCCTATATTTAACTCATGATAATGACAGCTGCTGCATTCTGTAACTGTGTGCTCTGCCTATGGAGTGCTTTCCTTTCTATCTTTAGATTCTTACAGCCTCTGTGTGTACAGCACAAGCCAAAAGAATGGGGCTTATTCTGCTGTTTATTATAGAAACAGTCTCAGGTCATTCATAAGATCCCTCACATATGTATGATAAGAAGACTACTTTGATGTGCTACGTCACCTTGGAATCCATATTTCCTTTCTATAGTGTTTGGAAAGCTTTGCCAGGTGCAAATTTTTTATAAGAATTGCCAACTTTTTAATTCGTTTTTGAGTGTTTACATGGTTTTCTCAGGCAGGGTGGGAGAACTGATTGAGCACTGAACCCAGATATTGGATGCTTGTGACCAGTGCATATAGTGAATCTGGTGACCTTGTATATATCCATTTTCTGCAGAATCACACTTGTATGTATGTGAGAACAGACTAGCAGCCCCAGACTACTGAAGATGGGACATATAAGAATAATCAGTAGCTGAGAAGGGCTAGCACAGGGAACGCTTATGTTTATGTCTCTGACCTGGTTGATGTTTATTTACTTGTGCCAAACAGGATTACTCCAGTAGGACAGATGGCATAGACCAGCCAATGTGTGGTGTTTGGGATACCTCCTCGTAACTCAGGCAGCGTCACTTGGCCAGTGCCTCCCCTTCCTAAAATGGTACCCAAAAAGTTCCTGTTTTTACAAAGCACTATTTTTCAATTAAATACTTCCAGCCCTACCTAGTCACAGATGAATAGTTGTTTTCCTGTTTATTTCATACTGAAATAGTGGCAACATTTCAGATTACAAGATGAGTAGTGGCAAGTGTCCAGCTCCTCTGCTGAAATGCTCTGTCAATACTGTGGGGGTAGCGTGCATTTGATAAAAGCAATTCTCTTTCCCCTTTATGGTGTTAAAATTGTTCTTAAAATTCCCACAAAGTGAGTGGGCTGATCACTGCAGTAGCTAAATAAGGCATTCTTAGGCTGTAATTTGTGCTGCTAATTAACGTAGGTTTGTTGGGGCTCCACACAGGTCACATCAGAGGAAGCAGAAGCTCACTAGCACAATTCCTCTGGGAGAAACCCTCCTTTTATCTTTCCAGCTATGCTGGGGGATGCCAAGGGCAAGCTGTCCCTTGCGTGCCATGGGCTCCATGTTCACAGTTACACTGTTGGATGGAGCAAGAGACCTGTTAAGGAAATGTGCTGGAAAAGAGTGCTGTACTGACAGAGGAACCTTCCTCTCCTTCCCACCTGCCTCCTACCTAGCTTCAGAAATGATCCTAACCATAATGCAAGATCAAGTTCCTTTCAAATCCCATCCACCCACACGGATGATGAGAAAGTTGCAAGGATTTCAGGGACTCCTGGCAACCCTGACATCAGCCACGGAACATCCCTAAGGGCAAACAGGATAAACAGAAGCAACCGGAGACAGACAAGACACAAGCTGAGTGTTGAGGCATAAGCACATGGAAATTTGACATATTATAATGTCCAGGACACAGGCAACATTTCTTTGCATTCTCTTTCCCAAAACTAGAAGTTCAAATTGCCCTTGAGGACCCACTGGGAAGCAAATCACAGAATCACAGAATTGTTACAGTTGGAAAGGACCTCGAGATCACCAAGTCCAACCACACACAAAAACACAACTCGCTCCATACAATCTCAGCCACTAGAGCATGCCCCGAAGTGCCATATCTACATGTTTCCTAAATACCTCCAAGGATGGTGACTCAACCACCTCTTTCAGTAAAGTAATTCTTCCAAATTTCCATCTAAACCTCCCCTGCTGCAACTTCAGACCATTTCCTCTGGTCCTGTCATTATTCACTAGGAAGAAGAGGCCAGCACCCACTTCTCTACAACCTCCTTTCAGGTAGCTGTAGAGGGCAATGAGGTCTGCCCTCAGCCTCCTCTTCTCCAAATTAAACATGCCCAAATAATACAGGTAAGTAGTGAATGCCATCTTACACACTCAGCTGCAAGGGCTAGGGCAGCATACCTTTCTGTCTGGAAATTCAGTTTGTTCTATCACTAGATTATTGATACACACTCACTGACCCCTCGGCTAGATTCTCCTAATTCTTATGTCCTCTCTTTAAAGGTTATAGAAGGTTACTTTACAACCACAAACATGCTGATAGGAGACAGTTATAAAGTAAGAAATATGAGTTACATATTGAACTTAATTTTATTCACTGCTCAGGATGATATCAAGAACTCTTACTCCACTCTTGGATTCATCTGATTAGGAATATTTCAAATATTTCAGAACCGCATCACTAGGAATATTGAAGGAAATGATGTATAACTGTATCCACCAAATCACAAAAGAACAGATATAATGGATTTATGAGAATCAAAATAAAAGGAATAAACATACATCTTGGCTAAACACGGAGATCACAGATCTCTAAATTACTTTGGAAGCTGACAAAATACCACAGAGGAAAAGAAATAGTGTAGATGGTTATAAACAATAAGCAACTGCATTAACTCAAGAAAAGGAAGGAGTACTCTGAATACCAAAAGAACTCCCATTATGTGCCAAAGGGCTATATTCTGTAGAAAACATTAGTAACAGCATTCATATGTGAATTTTAAAATACTTCACGTAGGGTGTGCATTGTTTTACTCATAAGCCATTGTACTGACAGTTAAATGGTCCTGTCCACATCACCCAGAAAGCCAATACTAGAGCTGACAACTAATCAAGAATTTTCAGACGCTCAATTGATATCATGACTTCAAGATTGTAGTTTTTCTCGGGCAGAAGTAGGCTGGAAGGTTCAGAGAATCCTTTTAAGTGAAGCAAGTATAATACCAAGCTAGGTAAAAAAGAAACTAGGGATCTTATCTACTTCTGGTTTTGCAAGCCCAACCTGAGCCACCTTTCTAGAACCATATTTTCATTTCATAAAAATGTGGGTCATTTTCAAGTGCACTCCAATCAGGCATGCACATGCTTACTCACCCATAATCACTAGTCACCTTTTTCCACATTCAGCCTGAGACACTCCTTATGGCTGGTCTGGGACACTTCACAGGAATTTTATCAAAAGGGAAATTGTTCATACTCCAGTCCAATACTCAATTACTTCTTTTCAAAAATAGTCACAAGTAATTTGCCCTCATCTGTGGGAACGTTCTAGAAACAGGTGCCTATTAAACTAACCAGTTTGGATAGCTTCTTATCCGCTCAGTCCCTAGAAAGGCTTACCTCCAGTTACACCGCCTCCAAGGGAAGCATCATCACACAGGTGACTTTTAGAAGTTCTGCTTCAAAGACAGAATCCCTGAAGTGAACCATCGGCAAATTAGCAAAACAGCATTTGCCAGGTCTGTGGCACTGCTTGCAAAAGAATTGCTTACAGTGATGCACTCAGAAATGGAGGGTACTGGCAAGATAAAGGGAAACTATGAATCATAGAGATAGTATGAGAAAGTTTACATAGAAATCTAGTGTAGGATGTCTCCACAGGAGGCATGGCAAGTAAACACCATGAACACAATTCCAGTGGAGTGGTGGCATTATGCCAGTTTTTGCAGCTGCAGATCTACTCCAACGCATCTTTCCTCTTGTAGTGAAGACATATCACTCAGACATAGCTCTTCCCAAGTTCAAATTCACCCCAGTACCTCTGCTTTCCAAGTCTTTTAGGCTTTATTAGTAATACTGTCAGAACATACGCTACATCCCTGTTCATCCAGAAGTTACAATACCTTCCCTCTGTTTTCAGTTAATAGATATCCATGTCCAAAGCAACCTACAGGGTTTTGAAGGTATTTACAACCAGTCCTTGTAAGGAACCTAGCTTAGGAGATACATTTCCCAGAAACAGCCTCAAGTAGGAAATTCAGAGCCTGATTTATAACCCCTACATCACCATCTAGAGAAGTCTATTTCTCTCCACAGAAGCCCCTAAGGATGTTAAGCCTCATCTCAACTAGACACGTAAATATTTCATGGTGCCCAACACGTAAAAAGGACTGCAGGTAAAAGCAACAGAACTGAAAGCATGTTCTACAGCACAAGCAAGATACTGACAGTGAACTTACTCTGAAAACTTTCTCCACCCTTGCGATACTCTTCCCAAAGATGGTTCCAAGTTGGTCTCCAATCCCAGCCAGCAAGAAGCCAAACAGTGGAATCCCAAAAATGGCATACAAGATGCAGAAAACCTTGCCTCCAACGGTGCTTGGTGCCATGTTCCCATACCCTGAAGAGAAAAAAAAATTGTCAGACTTTCAAAAGTTATACCAGGCTGTTGAGAAAAACTAATAGGTTTAGAAGACCTACTCTTCCTACAGGCATACCTTTGTTCCACATGGAATTCCTATTTACAGAGTTTCCATGGCATGACAGAATCGTAGAATCATAGAATAGTTAGAGTTGGAAGGGATGTTAAAGATTATCCAGTTCCAACCTCCCTGCCATGGGCAGGGACACCTCCCACCAGACCAGGTTGCTCAAAGCCCCATCCAGCCTGGCCTTAAACACTCCCAGGGATGGGGCTTCCACAACATCTTTGGCCAACCTGTTCCAGTGCCTCACCACCCTCACAGGAAAGAATCTCTTTCTGGTATCTAAACTAAATCTCCCCTTTTCCAATTTAAAGCCGTTACCCCTTGTCCTGTCCCTACACTTCCTGACAGAGTCCCTCTCCATCTCTCCTGTAGGCTCCCTTCAGACAGTGGAAGGCTGCTATAAGGTCTCCCCGGAGTCTTCTCCAGGATGAACAACCCCAGCTCCCCCAGCCAGTCTTCATAGGAGAGGTGCTCCAGCCCTCTGATCATCTTCATCTTCATCTTCAAGTAACATCATGATGTTATTTCCCAAGTGAGTTACCCACTGTGATTCAGTTCTTCTTGTAGCCTCAGTTACCCATGTTTTCTACAGATTCAGGTCCTATCTAAAGTTGTGTTTGATTAATTAATCTAGATTGACATCATGGCGCAAAAATCCCTCCGTCCTGGCCTGCTGCCTGCGTGCTGCTGCTCCTCTTGGAGTCATTGCCAATGACATCCTGATGGGAGTGTGATTCACCTGACAAGGTTCATTTTCAGTGGCTAGCTGACAATTTCCTCAGCTCTTCATCACACCATCTAGCTACACTGTGGCTTCAGAAATGTAACCCCACTACACAAATCCGCCTTTGAGCTCTTTATTCGGCTCCTCTTTCAGTTTGACAATAAAGAGACTAACATCTGCATTTCACGAGAGCTTTGTGGCAGTAATATTTGCACCTCGTTATCTAAGATGAGGTATCTTTAGTGAAATGTTATAGAAATTTTTATTCTGACTATACATAATTATTTGAATATTAAAAATGACACAATCACAAATCACTGATGGAATAAAGTGGAAACACAGATCATCCAGAGAGCTACAGATCTAAGAAAGTGTCTGCTTCATCTACAACAATTCCTCTTGGTCCTTGGGAATTGAGGCTGGGCTGCCAGGTCCTAATCACGTTAGTTTTTTGACACAAGGATTAGATACATCTCTCTGTCATGGGATGGCAAAAAGACTGCGCTGACACACAGTGCTCCCCAACTGCCCGGCCCCAACTCACAGTCCTTTTCATGGCTGCATCCATGATCTCAGATTTCTCCTAAAAGTCCAAGAAAATCCAGGCTCTACAGGCCACTGGGCTGAGGCTGACCAAGTAGTCTGCTGAGTGTCTGCCTAAGAGGAGCCCTAACAGGGCTCTGGTGAATAAAATGGCATAATTTTCATGCCCAGACACAATACGTAGACGCTGTGCAGCCTACAAAAATCTCATTCATGGAGAATTTAAAGCAAATATGGGCAAAAATCCAAGCTCTTTTCAATAAGTTATTTAAATAGCAGATGTCAATGAATATGCCTACATAAACTATGCCTACATAGTAGCATTTATTTTAATGAGTAATTTAAAAGCTTGTCATTTGGGTCTATTGAGTAAACAAATATTAAGGGAGGGTTTTCCTCCATTTGATTCAGAAATGGTTTCTTTCTCGTCACCCACTGTTTTTACACTATGGTTAAAAATACACAGTAATGTAGCTTAGTATATGGAGGAAAAAGGGTAGGTTTAGATTAGATATTAAGAAGAAATTCTTAATGTCAGGGTGGTGAGACACTGGAACAGGCTGCTCAGAGAAGCTGTGGATGCCCCTTCCCTGGAAGTGTTCAAGGCCAGGCTGGATGGGACTTGAGAAACCTGGTCTAGTGGGAGGTGTCCCTGCCCAAGGCAGGGGGGTTGGAACTTGATCTTTAAGGTCCCTTTCAGCCATTCTAAGTTGTCTTTCAGCCATTCTATGTTTCTGTAAACAATAAACATACCTATGGTTGTGATGACTGTTCCAGCAAAGAAAAAGGCACTTCCGAGGTCCCAATGACTGCTGTTGTTAGATGAATTTCCTATGGGACTGACTCCTGCGTTATCAGCATCAACAGCATGCTGCAAAGATAAAAGACAGCAAATCAGCCTTATGCATGCCTTACCATACCCTATGCATGTCAGTATAGGCTCCAAAGGGAAATTCCTAGGACCATGGGAACAGTTTATATTTAAACCTTTTAATACCTGCTCAAAGTACAGTAGCATCCTTTGTACTCACCAGCTGAATATATAACTGAACTAAATAGCCATTATGGTGTAAGAACGATGCAATTCATAGACAAATGACAAAAGATACAAAGCAACGGAGAAGCAGGGGAAGGACAACACGGAGTGATACATAAATACTGTTCTTGTAGCAGTAACTCCCAAAGGGGAAATTTCCCAATGGGAACAGCTGATGTTAGAAGCCACAAGAAGGGTGGTAAATACAAATAATGTTCAGGAAGTCAACTGAAGCTAGTCAGCCAAGGATTTTAATTCCTAGACAATTAATAATTGATTAACTTATTTATATTTTATACTAACTAAAGAAAAACCAGGATATATATATATCCCAATTTAAATGAGCAAATAGGATGGCTATGGAAACATCATGAAACAACTTTTTGATCAGCTAGGACTTGCCAGTTGCCACACCGGACATGATCGGATGACCGCAAACCTAGCATGGCACAGAGATTCCCAGATTGAATGAACTAAAGTCAGAATGGAAGCTGATGTAGCTATACTGCTTCCAGGCCACTGTCCTATGTCTCACACAGCACTGAATAAAACCAGGCAGACATATCCTCCTGCTGAATGTTTGCTTGGGAATTTCAAAAAATGCACCATATTGTATCACTGGGACACACACGTTTGCCTTTCACTGCAGCTTCACAGAAAGGTTGGGCTCATGCAAATCTCATGAAGTTGAACCAAGCCAAGTGCAGGGTTCTGCACCTGGGACGTGGCAATCCCAAGTACAAATACAGGTTGAGCGGAGAATGGCTGGAGAGCAGCCCTGAGGAGAAGGATTTGGGAGTGATGGTGGGTGAGAAGCTCAACACGAGCTGGCAGTGCCCACTGGCAGCACAGAAAGCCAACCCCATCCTGGGCTGCATCAAAAGAACTGAGGCCAGCAGGTCACGGGAGGTGATTCTACCCCTCTACTTTGCTCTCAGGAGACCCCACCTGGAGTACTGTGTCCAGCTCTGGAGTCCTCAACATAGAAAGGACATAGAACTGTTGGAACTGGCCCAGAGGAGGACCACATAGATGATCAGAGGGCTGGAGCACCTCTCCTGTGAAGACCAGCTGAGAAAGCTGGGGTTGTTCAGCCTGGAGAAAAGAAGGCTCAGGGGAGACTTTAGAGCAGCCTACCAATATCTGAAGGAAGCTACAGGAGAGATGGAGAGGGACTCTTTGTCAGGGAGTGCAGCGATAGGACAAGGGGTAATCGTTTTAAATTGGAGAGGGGAGATTTAGATTAGATACCAGAAAGAAATTCTTTCCTGTAAGGGTGGTGAGACACTGGAACAGGTTGCCCAGAGAAACTGTGGAAGCCCCATCCCTGGAAGCGTTCAAGACCAGGCTGGATGGGGCTTTGAAGTACCTGGTCTGGTGGGAGGTGTCCCTGCCCATGGCAGGGGGGTTGGAACTGGATGACCTTTGGGGTCCCTTCCATCTCTAACAATTCTATGATTCTATGATTCACAGTCCAAAGGAAGGTAGAGCTAAATGCATCAGCCTCCAAAGCACAGAAATAAATCTATCATCAGTATGTGGCACAGTCGCCTGAATTGCTCTAAGTTCACTTTTGAGATGCCCTTTGGTTCATGTTCTCTAGTTTCTTGTAGGTCTCATGTAAGCTATTGCCCGTCCTAGAGAAATTATGACCCCACTCTGGAATAGCACCGAAAATTACTGCCTTTCAGAGTGAACCTCTCTTTCCCAAATGTTCCCAACTGAGACTTATTTCCATAAAATCAGTGCAAAGGAAGCAAACTTCTCTTTCTGCCTCTTCACATTTCCAGCTCTTTGTCTTTCTCCCGTTCTCTTCCAACTTCACTTCATGTTACTGTTATCACACTACTCACGCTACTGCCGGATCTTCCGCTTCTCACTCACTGATGTTTGCTCCTCCTGCTAAATACCTTCAGCCTTTAGCCTTGGTTATTTCAATGAACTTATTGCGGGGCTCAGCAAGGGAGGGATAGTGCTGCCTCTTGCAGCCTCTCTGTCTTTCACTCTGTTCAACACAGAATTCCCAACTATCAATACAAGTTTGTTTTGACTTTTCTTATTCCATTTCTTTAATCACTTCTCTTTTACCTCTGACTTGTTGGTGTGCTTTTTCATTTCATTTTTTCTATGCAGTTGAAGTGTAAAGCAAGGTTAATGATTCTATTGTACCATTGCCTCACTTCTTACTCGCTCGTGTCTATGATTTCTCTCCTGATTTTCTATATAACCTTATATTTTCTTGTGCTTTTAGCACTGACTTTTAAATACATCCATTTAACATCCCTTATATTCCTAGTTTTAATGCTACATTTTTCTCCTCATTCACCTCTTCCCTTTGATGGCTCATTTATCACATTTTTTTCTTTTCTTCCCCTTGCATTTTGCACTTTTCCTCACCCATTTTATGCCTACAATACTTTTCTACCGTATTTTTTTCCTCAGGCTAATTTCAGCTCATCTGCTCCCCAGTTGTTAGTTAATCATCACATTGCTCCCCAAAAATGGAAAGGAGTGGGAGAAGAGGCACACAGGCAAGAACATAGGCCAGGTATGTCTAAAGAGATCAGTTAGGGCCAGCGTCTTTTAATGGCAGAGCTACCACATGCCAGGCTCAGCTGATTGTGAAATTACACCACGAGCAGCTCCAGACTGGACTGGTTGCATTTCACGTGGGCAGAAAGCCAGGGTTCCTCAGCACCTGCCCGTATCTCAAGAAACAGGGATATAGGGAAAGGAAGTGCTTAAGACCAAACCCTTTGAAAGGGCTTCTGTACCAGTTGCTGGCATATTGCAGGTGGTGTGAAAGCCCAGATCATTTGTTTGTTTACCCAGAAGGTCGTAAATCAGCGTAACAGACAGGTTGCCTGTTTAAATAGGCCATGACACACTGTCAGCTACCCCGGCACGTTACTTCTGCCAAGGAATGCTGCTTGCCTTCCCCTTGAGTGTGTGAATGTCAGCAAGCTAATTACAACACTTTAATCACATTTGTGTTTAGACAGTTTAGCAAGTCGAACAGGGCCAAGAAGCAAACCCTTAAGTGAAGGAGCGTCCTGTTGCCTAAAGTAGCTTTGAGCCTCTTAGGTTCCTTTCTCATGCAGTACAAATTCATTTTTTCTTTAAAGCTTGACTTACATCATTCATTTATAAATATCCAACTATCTCAATGCTATCTCCTAATACATAGTATTTTGCAATGGAGGATAGAAAGTGAGCAGAAAGAGGAGAGCAGCCCTCCAGTTAGCAGCACTTAAATATGCAATTTTAGGTCGTGCAATGAGTAAAGGATGCCTTACCACCACCACAAGTCCACCTATGCAGCAGTATCCTGAAGACTGACACAAAACTCAGACAAGGACACTACTACTAAAAAGACTCTCCCAGTTCACACAGATCATGAAATTTTACAAGTTTCCCATCTGTGAAACTTCAGACAGGCTTTGCAGCATGACCCAAAGAGCTGCATCCTCAGGCTGTAATTTGGAGTAGGGAAAGAACCAGTTTGCTAACTGCTCTGTTGGCAAATCTTCCACATTTAAGACATTTCAAACTAGTAGTTTCAGGTATTTTTATAGTTGAAGTAGAGTCAAAAGTAACAGATCATCAGTTTGGTTACAGTCCCTCTGTAACCAAAAAGTCATGGTCTGGTGAATCTGCATAGAACTGAAGGCAAACCCCACAGCAAAATCCCAGCATATGTACTGATACTGGGATGACTGAATCCCATATTCCCAAAGAGAGTACAGTCCAGACTCCATCCCAGTCTGGAACAGGCTTTATCAGCTCCATCTGTTGATATTCAGGCAGCAACATTTAAAGGCTAAGAGGCATGGGCTCACCCTGGGCTGCCTAGTTGTTAACATATAGGACTCAAGGTCCAAAGAAAGGTACAGTGAACACTAACTTGTCTCACCAGGTGTCAAGAGTTCCTGCTCCCTCAACATAAGATCAAAATAGTATCTATTCGCCATGCATAAAATCAATTATATTCTCTTTAAACCAAATATAGAAACTACTGGAGTTTCACCATCAGTCCCTACCCCAGTGATGTTGAACAAGTGTCAGGCTCCAGCTTCCTGCAGTGCTGCCCAGCCCAGCCACAGCCTCCACCGAGCTGGGAACTGACTTGTGGGCTGATATCCCAGCCCTGCCAGTCCAGGGAGGTGCCTGGGCCGGGGGATGCCCCTGGCTGTCCCCAGGCAGCCATGCTCCCTGGCTGGAAGTGGTGGGGTCCACAGCTGCCAGCTCCCTGTCCCCTGGGGTGCAGGTGGTCCTCACAGGGCCCGAATACTCACATGTCTGGTACTCCTTGGTGAGGGAGTATGTACCAGCCAGCTCTCAGGAATGTATTAGGTACCTTGATCACTAATTAAGACAATTACATCCAGGCAATTCTAGAGCTGTGCTCATAGGCAACATGATAGCTAGGAGTTAGTGCAGCTGATGAGGAGGCAGGAACCAAACAGACTTTCTGCTTTCTCAGGGAAAAAAAGGCTTTTATCTGTTTCACTTGTGCATGTTTCTTTAATTTCTCCAGTAAGATCCCAAGCATGAAGAAGAGAAATCTTTTCCAAGGACAAGCATAATATGCATCTTGAATGCTAAGCTACTCAAAGGATGTGTAACTGTATGTGTAACCAAGGATAAGAATTTGATAAGAAAATAAAATTCTTGTCATCTTTTTTCTAGTTTCATTAATACCTCTCCACAGAACATGTTAATCCAATAATGATTATCTCCCTATACAATTCTTTTCCAAGCAGATTCCTATCAAGCATACAAAAAGTTGTTTCAATTGCCTTTCATGCTCTGATGCTTCTCTGTTACGATTACTAGGGTGCTTCTCATTAGCAAGCAGCATTAAAGACTAACTCTCTAATAACTTTTCTCTATACTCCCTAACTCTCTCCTTATTCTCAACACCACTCAACACAGTGATTAAGGGATGCTCATTAAAAATTCCCTTTTCCACAATAGCATTTTGAAGGACCAATCCCAGAAATTTTTGTTCAGGTATAATCAAAAGTAATTAGCTTTGAAAGCCCACCCCTTAAATATTGCTGCTTATCCCATAAAGGTCTCCAGGTGACAATCAGCCAGGTAGTGATGTACCTACACTTCCAGTGATGTGACTGTCACGCATGCACTGTGTCTGAGGGCAGATTCAACAAGGGACAGAGATCTAAATCCAAAGGGATTAGCTCCTTGCAAACTTCTTAGCTAAATTCTAGAAGCCACATAGCGACAGAACAGCTGCAGACTTTTGCAGCATCCTGGGCTCAGTCTGTCTCCTATATGACTGGAGTATCTCTGGACTGAAGTTACAAACTGGAGTGCCTGCACCAACTTAGACATGACCCAACTCTTTTTTTCATATCTTTTTAGGGGGAATGAGGTAAAATAAAAATCAAGGCAGAAGGGAAGTTGGGACGTATAGAGGACAACCTCCAGAGGCACAGTCAGAAGTTTCAATAATCAGGTATTTACCATTGGTTTTCTTCATGATTCAAATAGTCTTTTCCTGTCTTAAGCCACAGGCAAGTCTTCCCCATATCCTCAAACTCAAAATACCATTTTTTTTTCTGCTCCATCTAGAGCTTTCTTCTAGTACATGAAAGTCATCCAAGTTCTCTTCATTTTGCAAAGAAATGCCCTGAAAATACAAGCTGGCTTTATGACACTAGTGAGTCAGTCAAGGGGCTGAAACGATTCTATGCTTCTATGATCTTTACAGGATGTTCCCCTTCTTGCTTACCTTCAGGGCAAAAGAAGTTCAGAACACTAGCCAAATGTGCCTATCCAAAATATGACCTCTTACTAACATAATTAGCCAGTAAAGCCTGACTAGCTCATTCCAGCTCTGCTTCCTTTTCAGCTTACAGGCTAACTCTAATGAGTTGCTGTAGTCATTAGTGGACATTGACAACACGACGTAGTTCCCAGGTGGGTGATTTATTTTTTTTTTATATATATTCTGTAATCACTCAGACTCCTGAATTAAACCCTGAAGGGAAAGGAAGAAGAAAGCAGCCAATAGCCTAAGTAACTTCTTACTCTAGCAACCCACTCCATCTTACGTCATTGTGCAGGGCTCATTACAACAGTTTTTACTTCTAGCCGGTGCACAGGCTGCACAGAAACAGCATATGAACACCCTTATCAGTTCCACAAGATTTATTTTGCCAAAAGACATTGATGGTCTTCCTGCCCGCCCCTCCTAATAACAGAGAACGTCTGATCTTTCTGAGAGGCGTAACCTCCCCATTATATGCCCTATGTGTACATTATTACAAAGGCACGAGGAGTTCTTTTTCACACCAGTAACTAATAAGCCTATGCTACGGCATATAGGAACAACAAAATAAGTTTTGTAACATGTTAGCAGGTGTAACTACCAACACTATTCTTCTTTTCACCCATAAGTCCAGTCACTTGAGTTCTGCTGCCTTTCTGCTCTTTGTTCAAATGGGTACAATACAGCTAAATGTACTCGAAACACCTGATGTTTCATTGGTTTTTAACATATTCTAGGTTTCACTCCAACTCTGAAAACTCCAGTGTTGAGATAGAACACACAAATTTGCCACTTTTTTTATTCTGGCATCCAACATTGTGCCAAGTTGTGGATCACAGAAGGCATTAAATAACGAACTTGCTTCACTGCAACAAATGTCTTCAGAAGCAGAAACGGACTTCAACAACCTACAGTTAAGAACTTTGATATCAGGTGACTTTGGACAATATAGCCTGCACTGTGAAATACTGTGAAATACTTAATATCTTAAGAAAAAAATATCTGTCATGGTGTTAGTATTAAAGAGACCTTAGCCAAAACCCAAGAGGTAAATACAAAATACAAATTCAAAACACTTTTAATCTTCCCAGTGATTTGCACTGCTTCCATCACTCTATTATTTCTGACGTCTATGAATGAACTTCACAGTCTGGACTTGGCGATTCTCATTTGCAATGGGTTATTGGAGATCAAGTTGGAAAGGATGTCTCATCCACACCAAATTTTAACAGCTTCCTCATACAATGCCTTATGTCTTTTTTAAAGGTTTACCAAAGGGAAAAAGGGATAATTTTTTCCATCATTAGCCTTGTAAAGACCATGACACTCCTTTCCTCTTCTCCTTAAAAGATTGTTCCAGAGCCACCTCTACAGTCAAAGGACACAAGCCAGTTCTAAGGTCTCTCTTTGTGTATTTTTTCCATATTCTCCAAGGCACTGAAATTAATCAACATGGAGAATGTGATCTGTGTTCATCTAAAGGCTTTCAGGTAGTCCAAAATCATTAATTATAACTAGCTCCTTTTGGGGTAGCCAGGTGCTGACTGGTGCACACAGCACGACTGCCAGGACCCGTGGAGGTTGCCACATCAGGCTGAAATCACTGTTGGAAAGGCAGAAGCAGCATTTGGTGCAATGCAGAAACGTGTTGTGCCATTCAGGGAGATGTCACTTTTGAAATCATTGACATGAAGGCAAGAAAGCACAATGTTAACCCCCCCGACATAATCCTCAAGCAGTGGTTCACCGTTCTTGTGTGCAAGTCAGTTACAATCAGAGTCTTCTGCATCAGTGTGCCCATCGACATCCCTGGAGCCAGTTTCACCCTTAGAAATACCGAAGAATCCACAGGAACTTGTTATTTATTGACAAATCTGTTTCAATATTTCACATCACTTGGCCTTGAGACATTCTAAGCTGCTAAACCCATTTAATTTACCTTTGCAAAACGATTTCCAGTTACGCAGTGCGATGCCTGAGGACATACTGGAATCCCAGGAGAATATCTGCCTTCTAATGACACAGCGTGCCTGGTTCTTTTTATTTTAGTGTCACCACTTTTGAGGTGAAAGAAGGAAAAATATTGTGTAAAATAAAGAATTAAAACTAGTACGTAGATTAGGCTAGAGATAGGAGCTGTTTAGAAATCTTTGTACTGCTGCTGGTATGCAGAAGTCTACCAGATGGGTGAGGTGCTTTGCTTGTTGCACCTATTATGTGCTAGAAAAGCATTTTGCATATATTTTAATAGTGTAATTCCTATCAAGGGAAAACATACTTTTTGCTTTTAGCCTTTTTCAAAAATCCTTTACAGCTTCTTAAAAAATTACTAAGCTTATAAAATTGATTTAGTTATAGAAAGGGGTTTATATCTCAGTTGGGTGGATGGGCACAAGAATCCAGGGGATAGCTCTGAGTTCAGTCAAACCGCCTGAAATCACAACGGAGCTCTAGTGTGACATCCCAGAAGGAAACTCACTGTGCTCTTGGAAGGCTCAGACACAAATTCAGGTCTGAAATACAAGGTTGAAGTTCAACTTCGGAATATATTCCTTAGGTATCTAACATTTCCTATCTAATCTCTATTTTCTCCAGGTTAACTGATAGGTTTGTACACGGAATCCCAGAAGATCTACTCTACAGAAGTCTCATAAGATCCATAATATTTTCCTTGTCTAGAGTTTTAATCAATGAAAGATAATGTTATCCTTGATAGACCTTTCTTCCATGTTATTTCATTTTCCACTTATCACCACATTTATTTCCTTTAAAATTTATTCTAAGCTTTGCATACTAGGCCTGACTAAAAATTCTGCGTTTCTTAAGTGCCAATTATTTTCTATTTTTTAGTTGTATACATCATCATTCATTTACCTAAAATTCGCAGTAGTCAACCTATAAATTAATATAGCAGTAAGTTCAGAATTCTTGGCTGAATATTTATTTCCAAATTCCCACCTGTCATTTTCTGTTTGCTGTCATAGTTGCTGTGTTTAATTTTGGAGGAAGAACCAAGACCTTAGTATCATTTTTAAATTTATAGAGATGATGAGCAAATCTCACAAAAATTTCTTCTAGATACCAAGTTCTGATTTTCTTCACACACATTTTTCATTATTCTAATCAATACATTTAACCTCTATTTAGAATGTATTGGAGATGCAGTTTCTGTTTCCCAGATTTTAAAATGACTGAGAAAGAGCTGGTCTTCACACCACCCATTGTGACAGCTCTGTAAATCATTTTGTCCTCCAGCGACTCAATTCATCAACGAACCACCAAGCTGTTTACCCCGACTTCCAAGAAGTACTGTCTTCCTCACGTGGCCTACCTGAATCAGCGTGTCCAGCTCTAGTTGGGTTACACAAACATGCTCCCGAAGAAAGTCAGCCTTCTCTAGAGCAATTGTGTTCTTCTTCTTGCTTTCAAAGGGCTGCTCCAGGGCACGGAAGACGAGTCCTCCCGTCACCAGGTAAACTACCACCACGACAAAGATGGCCACCACTGTTTTCCACTTCATGACTGTCTGCAGGCCTTGAGAAGGGGCTTCCATGGTAGCAACGACAGTGGCTCGGGAGGAAACAGAGAGTCGTGGAGCTGGGTAGTGCCCGTTAGTTTTGGGCTCGGGTTCACAGGCTGGCACTGGTGAGGGAACAGCCACTGAAACACAAAGTAAAAAAAATCTTATTCAAAACCAAATCCCTAAGGGTACGACCTTAATCTTCATATGTAACTTTCCTAAATACTATTTTCAAGACTCGCATAAACCATGATATTCACATAGCAGCGATTCTTCTCATCTGGAAGGCTCCACGTGTGTTTTGTCCATCAATACACAAGTCACCTCAAGGGTTTACTTCAACCATTACTCTAGAACTGGACAGGTCAGTTGCATATCCAAAAATTTCAGAAGGATGCAGAAAACCATTTACCCAATAAGAACATGAAAGTTTTTACTAGTTAGGATATAAACTACACAAGGTGGTGTTTGATGAGGTACTCTGGATGTGATTTATTTCCTTAAATCATGATACTAATAGTGCTAGAAAACGGAACTGTTAATCATCAGTGGTAACTACCTGGCCTGGTATTGACAGAGACAGAAAATGCTTTGCAAACCACAATGCTGTTTGTCTCATCAACATAAGCAGGCCCACATTCTTTACATGGATTCACAATATCACCACTTCTGAAAATGTTCTTGAAGCCTGGAGGCTTCATAAATTTTATCATAAATTGTTCTTCAGCCAGAGCATACTGGATATCTGAGATAAATCACTCTTGCCAAGCACAACGATGGACTTCCTAGCTCAAGACTGAAACACTGTGTAGCCCATGTGAGCTTAGCAGTACATCAGAGCTAATAAGCCCTGACTCCCAGCCAGACTTATTAGCCTGACCACTGTGTCAAGCTACCAAGGCATCCGAATCAAAGCTGGCTCACCTCCAAATGATTCCAGTGTCTCAGCACCACACTTCCCCACTCTGTCTTGCCAGTGTTAGCAACGGCAGGATGAGGCCGAGCTCCTCAGCATCCGTTGGTATAATGTACCACATGCAGGCTTTAGAGATGCTGGATTCATTTTAAACCAAATCCTTGCTGTAATCTTACCATGGTGCAGCTGTCACTGGCCTATAATTTCATTGAAACCGGACTAATTTATTCATATAAGACTTAAATCAGATTAGAGTTAAAATAGAATCACTTTAGTTTCATTCTCTGAACTTATTCCCACAGTGTCTTTGTTATTTTGCTCAGAAATTAAAGCAGAGGGATCGACAATATCTGATCAGAGTGGCACCATAAACCGATTCTATACATTTTGAACACACAACGTTATCAGACCTTGAGTCTGAAGTGAGCTACAAGTCTGTCCCAATTGAAACCATTTAGTGACACTGAATAATTTAAGAACACAGCTGTTTACTACAGTCACATATTCCTAGAAGTGAGATATATCTGAAGTATTGTGCCGAGGACAGAACTTCCAGTTTACTTGCTAACCAATAAACTACCAAAATCTATAGCTGCCTTACACTTACAGTTACTATGTCTTTTCATGTGTGACTTGGAGGCTTCAGATACTAAATAGATTAGAAAGAATCCAGGATCAGAGGAAGAGCCTCTGTGGTTGATCCACTTTGCGTGTATCTCAGTTTTGCAACACCCTGTGGCTCAGTTAGACCACCAAAAGGTCATTATGGTTCCCAACACTTATCAGCCAGGATGGAGCAACATCAAACTTAAAAGGACCCTTTCTCTTACCTCCGGATATATTTCATGTAAATTCTAAGAAATTGAAGTGACAACAGGGAGAAGAGTAAAATTATTAGAAAGAAGTCACAGCTTTTGTAAAAAAGATCAATTACTTCATCCTCTAAATCTCCTGAAAGGAAAGGATTATTGTACTGGATACAGTGAGTTTCAGCAGGAAATATCAAAAAAGCATTCAGAAGAAATGTTAAATAGAGAGGTTGTTACATAAAGAAGCCAGAAACTCCCTTCTTCTATAGGCAATTATCTTAAATCCAACTCACAATGTCTCCTTACTAAACTAATTAAATTTGAGTATTCACAGAAGTGGTTCAGCTGATGTAAATCAGTGCAACATAACTTCCATGGATTCCATGGAATTCCATCAATTTACCTTAGTTAGACCCTGTAGCTGATGTGTATCCTGTGAATCAACACAAAATCTGCAAGCCTGAGGGCTGATTTTGCACACACTTGAGATTACTCAGCAAAATAGTCCCAGGATCCGAGGCTTACATGGTAAGAAGAGAGCAGAATTCCTGTGACAAAAACAATGTGCTACAGCTTTTTGAAACAACTATCCACCTTAGCAGGACTGGAACAGTCCAGTGTAGGCGGGATGAGCCTTTCAGTGAAGAAAGATGCCTGACTGATATCCCACTAAGGGTAAGTCAAGAGGAAGGAATTCAAGAGCTGGTAGAGTTAATACAGCTATTGTGAGCTTTCTTTTCCTCTCTGCTAGTATAAATGGTGCTTCTTATTCAAATTGTGTTTTTGGCAAAGTGTTAGTAACTGCTTTTCAGTAAAATCATGGCCTGTTTGATTCTGTCTTCAAAGGAAAACGTGTTGTACCGATTTAAGAAGAAATGGGAAGTTCAGGGCAGGGAACATAAAATGTTCGTATAAATATTGTGTCACTTAGCTCAACAGATTACTGTGCTTGGCTTGCTTATCTCTAAAATAAAAGATCAATCTTTTCCAAGGAAGAACCATCTTAAAGTCTTTCATTTTCTGCTATTAGCAATAGTTACCCCAAGTGTATGTACAAATGTTGATGCTAACGTATTTTGTATGATATAAATTAATACACAGGAAGACTCTACTAACGCAGACAGTTGAGTAACTGATGTGTAACAGGGACAGTCTTCTTACAGAGGTGATACAGAAGACACAGCTGCAGTCAATGCCCCAGTGATGTGTCAGGGCTGATTTTAAGCAGCAGTTGGCAACTGCTGTCGAGCAGCTACCTCCGCCTTTGCAACAAGAGAGTGGGGTTATGTGACTTGAGAGCGTGGTAAGAAAACAGACGACCCAAGTTCTAATCGGAACTCTGCCTCCATGAAACTGCGCTCTCAGCAAAGTGCTACCATTCGCCTTTAAACCCTGGTTTCACCAACTAGAAAAAGATAAAATAGTGCGTATTTTTCCAACACAAGTGTCCTATATGAATCCACGTCTGTGCAAATTTTTAACAACCATATAAACATAAAAACTATATAAAATTTCAGATGTTTAACAAGTAGTTTTACTAAAATCAAAGGATGAACAACAGTGGCAATCCAACAATGTGCAGAGATACAGAAAGTGTCTAAGAAACTGAAGGACTACATAAATTCTTGGATTTGTAGAGCTAGTTTAGGTTATAGTTCAAGACAAACAGAGAGCAAAAGTGAAGAGGATATGTTTACAATAAATGCAGGACAATCCCTGCTTTATTTATCCACATTTTTTCAAAACAAGCTGCTGTCAGAACAGGCTTTTACCAGAACAGAGTCTCATCCATGTGTTTGTTAAATTATGAGTTAATCTGCGAAAGCAGTGATGAATCTCCATTCACATGCATGCACTCAAAGGAAGGAGTAACCTCAAAGGAAGGAGTAACCTCAAAGGAACACACCAGTGCTTTGACACAGGCCTTACGCCAGTAAGAGGATGCCAGTGGGGAAAGAAAGGTGAGCTCCTCGATGTTTGGATAGGCTTCAAAATAAAGCAACTGAATATACTGATGTTGCAAGTCAAATTAAAATGCTAGGATCTGTACAGTTCACCTCTAAGAGTACCACACCACCAGCATCTGATGTTCTGACAAACAGTCCCATCAGGCCTCCCGTTGATATGTGAGGAGCTGAAATACCTGAGATTTCTGCTAATGGTGATGGCAATGAAGGAATCAGACCTCTTATTCACTGACTGTCAAGAAGACTGCAGCAAAGCTTAACCCAACGTAAGCAGTTGGCAGTTGACTAGATGACCGTTGTAGGTTCCAACTGAAATATTCTACTCTTAAGCAAAACGCTGTAACATAAAACACTACAGCTATTGAAACAATGCACCATGAGACATCATTTCAGGTTAAGAATTGCCTTTTATTACTGCAGGTATGCTTTGCTCCAGGAGACTGATGTTTCTAGACTAATTTCTGCCCGAACTATGTAGGTCCCTGCTTTCCAGCAGCAGGGTAAGCCCAATAACCTGTTATGATTCTGAAAATAGTTCCACTTTAAAGGGAAAATCTCCAGACAGAGAGACTGTACAGCCACCTCAGAAGGACAACTTCAAATAAGCCAAAATGCTGACAGGATGTTCAACTGACTACAGAAACATTAAGCATGGCTTTGCCAGACTGACCTATATCCCAGGATCACAGGATCACAGAATCACAGAATATTGGGGATTGGAAGGGACCTTGAAAGATCATCTAGTCCAATCCCCCTGCTGGAGCAGGAACACCCAGAGCAGGTCACACAGGAACGCCTCCAGGCGGGTTTGGAATGTCTTCAGAGAAGGAGACTCCACAACCTCTCTGGGCAGCCCCTTCCAGTGTTCTGTCACCCTCACTGTGAAGTTTTTCCTTATATTTAAGTGGAACCTCTTATGTTCCAGCTTGCACCCATTGCCCCTTGTCCTATCATTGGCCATCACTGAGAAGAGCCTGGCTTCATCCTCCTGACACTCACCCCTTACATATTTATAAACATTAATGAGGTCACCCCTCAGTCTCCTCCCAGCTAAAGAGACCCAGCTCCCTCAGCATTTCCTCATATGGGAGATGCTCCACTCCCTTCATCATCTTTGTAGCTCTGCCCTGGACTCTCTCACAGAGTTTCCTCTTGAACCGAGAGGCCCAGAACTGCACACAATATGTGGTCTCATCTGGCAATTATCTTATTCAATGTGCCAAGAAGATATGAAATACTGAAGAAATATGGTTTTAGAGGAGAGTTTCTCAACTGCTTTAAACCAAATCCATTTTTTTTTAAATTAACATAACCTCCTCTATGCTACTGCTGTGACAATTGTTATCTGTGAAAAAAATGTTAGTCAGGTTTAATGGACTGTCTTAGTACTTTATTTTCTTCCAAGTTTCTATGTTACATGAGCACACAGGAATGTATGTACATTTTAATGAGAGTATAATAAGGTATTCTTGACATATCCCATACAAGTGTTGCTTTCACAGGATTCAGCATAGAATTAGATTGAGGCCATATATACTTATGCATTCCTAAACCCAGCAGCTGGATTTAAGTTCAATACCTGAGTTGATCAAAAATAAAACTGGACATTTCATCTCCTATTGAAGTGGGTGCATCCAAATAAGACAACAAAGTACTTTCAGCTCAAGTAAAAAGATTCTTTGATGTGCGTCCAAAGGTAAGTATCAGTATGTTTCTCAAAAATCCTTATAATGTGATGGGAAGTTTTTTAAAGAAAGGAAATTATGCTTTCTTCAAACATTTACATAGTCAAGTACTCAAAATTTCCCATGGAATCTTCCTTATCTTTGTCTTAAAATTACAATTTGAGTTTGAATTATAAAGTAATCTTATCACTCAGTCCAGTTTCACTGCGAAAATTCAGGAGCAAATCATACTCCCTACAGCTTTCACAAGATCCTACACTGGGTTATCAGCACTTGTCCAGCTTTCCTGTAGGACTGGTTAATAACCCAGCATTTCCTCTTGAGGTAATTTAGAAATATGATATTTTGTCAAATGTGTGAAGTTGTAGGACAGAGACCTGGAACACCAAGGCTTAGATTGGTGCTAGCAAAGTCCACTGCAGCTTCCCTGAAACAGCCGCTAAAAGTAGATGGATCTAGCTTCTCTTTTGGATCACAAAGGACCAGGGGATGAAGGAACTCCATTGTTTTAGCATCCTAGCAAGAGTGTCCTTTATTTCCTTTTCACTGGACACAGTACTCTAGTTGTTTGGGTTCCCCACCCCTCTTCTGAAATGGCCACACACTGAAGTTAACATCACAAGACTTCCTGATCGAACAGCGTGGAAAGGCAGGAAAATGAGCAGGCCACCAGTGGATAATGTATGATCTTTCACTCTAAGGCTCTGGATCACCTCCAAACAGAAGTTCCTGAGGGATACGGGTACCTAGCATTCGCTTCCAATCTCACAACCTTCCCAGAGGCTCGGGATGTCAGCTACTGGCTGCCTGGGCTAAGACAGCAGGCCTGTGCCTGGAAGTCAGAGCAAGGAGAAGAGGTACGTTGGAGGAAGAGCGGAGGCAATCGGTGTATTAAGCTCTCAGCTATAAACTTGTCACAAATATGTCACAAACAGGAAATACATGCGGGTTTATGGAGGAAAGGAATTTTTATGTCCAACAGGAAGTGGGTGGTTGCAACAGGTATGATGGAAGTAATGAAATGTAGAAGTTTCTGTCCATGTGTAACCAAAAAATCATTAAGCCATTAAAATGTTACATTATGAGGACATGGCTAATTATTTCCACCACTTGCTTTGCTTGCTATTCCAGCAAGAAAAATTCCCTCCCTACCCCCATTCCTCATCTGTGTCTATTGTGTTTTTTAACAGGTTTTGTAAAGTAGAGAGCATCCATTTAACCAACACAATGGACATTGGATTTTTACACACTGGGCACTCAAAAACCTGACGCTGGTTTAGAAAGTCTGGCTTTCAGAGCAAAAATCCCAGTAGACAATGCTTGTGACTGCCTTTGTGTTTGTGCAGCATCTTTGCATGATATGGGCTAATTAACAGGTGACATTTCAGCTGTGATCAAGAAATGGGAGACAAAATCCTGCCTGCAGGCTACGATTACATACGGGGCAGAAAACTAGTATCCCTGTAGCTGTTGTTCTGGATTGAGGCATAATAATAAGCACGGCTGTCTGGGGACTACAGGATCCTTACAGCTACAGATCAAGAAAACTGCTCTCAGCGCTGGCATGTCTTACACCAGTTTGGCCCTGGTCCCTCTGCATATCCCCAAGGTGTTCAAGCACAAAAGGGGAATTTCACCCTACTGTTTGTACAGCATTTTGCTGCAAACTGCCACTGAAGTGAGAAGCACTGCTATTACATTTACTGTCCATGAAAGCAAAGCTTGACATATTGTTTGCTTGGAAAATGCACAGAGTGCCTCCGAGCATTATAGCTTTTCACTGCAGCAGTACCCCACTGGTTAAATCTAACATGGTTTTCCCTGAAGAGGAGTCTCTAATGCAGTAGTCGTGCTGCTGACTCCAGCAACATCTCAGCAGTCTGCTGCAAATGCAGTCATCAGTTGGTAAGGCATTCACCAAAGTGTGGAAAGAGAGAGAGACAGGAAAAGGCAGAAAGGGCAATATATATTAAACCAAAAAGATTGAATGTGCTGTTAGAAAAAAAGTAGCACCGATCGCTCCCAATTGCTCCTTTCCCAGAGCTGGGCGGGGAGAAGGGAGGAATATTTTAGGTTAAAAACCTGCATAAAGAACAAAGTCACCGTTTGCTTCCTATTATAGGATAATGCTAGTGAAATAGAGTAGAAGTTCATGAATTGAGTTCACCCTCTTGGTGGGGAGAGAAATATCAGTCATATGTACCAGAGGGAATTATGTCTAACCATTGCTTTGCCACCCCTGACAGCAGTTTTGGGGAAAATGCCATATAAAAAGGTTTCTGCAATTTTTGTATCATTTGTCATATACTCCCAGCTACAGCTCACAGTTATGAATCGTGGTAAGATTCCAAAAAAATCTACATAATTCCGCTTCATGAGTTATAATTGAAACATACTAATTAATAGCTCTTGGAATACCCCAACTGCTTAATTGATTTGGAATGCAGTTGTTAGAAGAAAACAAAAACCACCACTGTTTTATAACGTGGCTTTCATTCTTCTTCATTAGAAAACTATAGTTTAGGCAAAAATATAAAATCTGAAACAGCCTAAATTGGAACATGGTAGAAATTAAGAAATCACTATGGCTTGAGTTAAGGTCTTTCTGTAGAAAGAACTTCCCAACACTGAGAGTCTTCACAGAGTGGTGGTGCTGGTGCACCGGGCATCAGAAGAACTAAGGGGAACTTAAGCCTCTTCTCTGTTCCTGGAGAGCTTCTCTAGTGGCAGATAAGAAACTTAGCTATGCAGTAAGTCAACAGAATGAATCTTGCCTTCCAGTGAAGGACACTGTAACTCCTACTTGATAGCAGTTTCTTCCAAAGGACAAATCTTGCAAGTACCTTCTCCAGTTTCTACAGTCCATACTACTGGAGTATTGCTGCTTCCATTTAGTTGTGCAGCAAGTGCCTGACTTAAGCCAGGTACCTGACTACCTGGTCTCCATGACAGTGTATTTGGTTCAGGTGGCAAGGCATTGGTAGCAGGGTGGCTACATGGTAGTCTCTGTGGCAGAAGGCCAGGGGCCCAATCCATGTTGATTCCAATGGACCCAACCACAGGACACAGCTGAGCCCATCAGTGAAGCCAACAGCATCTCTGTGAAGACAGTTAAGGAAGGGAAAAATGTTGTGCAGGTAGTGAGGAATGAGGGGGGAGAGGGGGGATGGGGGTGGGGAAAGGTGTGTGAAACAATCCAGAAGACACCAAAGTCAGTGAAGGAGAAAGAGGTGCTCCAGAACCTGCAGGAGATATTCTCCTGCAGCATATGCAAGTTCTGGAAGAGACCACAGTGGAGCAGGTATTTCCCTGCAGCCCAGGGGGAAGACCACACCAGAGCAGACACCCACACTGCAGCACGTGGAGGACTCCAGAGCAGAGCAGGTTGCTACTTCCTGAAGGACTGTTGCCTGTGGAGAGACCATGCTGGCACAGGTTTACGCTANACAGGACACAGCTGAGCCCATCAGTGAAGCCAACAGCATCTCTGTGAAGACAGTTAAGGAAGGGAAAAATGTTGTGCAGGTAGTGAGGAATGAGGGGGGAGAGGGGGGATGGGGGTGGGGAAAGGTGTGTGAAACAATCCAGAAGACACCAAAGTCAGTGAAGGAGAAAGAGGTGCTCCAGAACCTGCAGGAGATATTCTCCTGCAGCATATGCAAGTTCTGGAAGAGACCACAGTGGAGCAGGTATTTCCCTGCAGCCCAGGGGGAAGACCACACCAGAGCAGACACCCACACTGCAGCACGTGGAGGACTCCAGAGCAGAGCAGGTTGCTACTTCCTGAAGGACTGTTGCCTGTGGAGAGACCATGCTGGCACAGGTTTACGCTAAAGGACTGCAGCCCATAGGAAGGATCCATGCTGGAGCAAGGGAATAGTATAAGGAGGAAAGAACAGCCTAGAGGAACTGTTATGAACTCACCACAACCCCACATTTCTTATCCCCTTTGCACCATTTGGAGTTGGGAGGAGGAAGAGAAGTCAGGAACGAAGGAGTGAAGTTGGGCCTAAGAAAAATATCAAGGAGGATAAAGGTATTTTAACCTTCGTCTTTGTTTCTCACCATCCAAATCTATTTTAACCAGCAATAAATTAAATTAATTTTCTCCAAGTAAAGTCTTGTTTGCCCACAATGGTAATTGCTAAGTGATCTCCCTGTCCTTATCTCAACCCACAATATTTTCCATCTTATTTTCTCCCCCACTCCAGTTGAGAAGGAGTAGTGAGAGCACGGCTGGGTTCCCATCTGACAGCCAGCTGAGGTCAACCCACCACAGCCAGTTTGCACCGGGGCAATAAAGGTGAGGACACAACTCAGACTGTGTTGTTTAGCACTGTTCTTCCTCTGAGACCTACCAGTCATGGAGTGCATGTGGATTTTGGTGAAAACTCCCTAAGTCCATTACAATCATGCCCCAAGAATATCAATGTATGGGTCAGGACTTAAACTACAGTGATGAACACGAGTTAGCTACAGAGAAAGCAAGCAGTCTTCCAACAATAACGCCTTTTTGTCACCCTCTACAGGAGCTGGGTCAGTATGGAACAAAACTATTCGTTTTGTTTTGTTGAGTGTATTTGATTTTTTTCAGTTTTTATCATCTTTCATTCTAATTTTGCCTTCCCACATATAAGCACTTCATTTCACTCATTTTCTATACACATGTAAGAAAATAGATGTTAGCAGCATATGTGTTCACACAAAGCTATATGTCCAATTGATTAAATATTTCATGCCAGCAGGAAGAGCATACACTCTTGCCCAACCAAGGAAAAGTAGCTGTACAATGTGGTATCTCTGACTGACAATTTTTAAAAATATAAGAAAAACACAACCTGCTTGCAGGTGTTAAATGGTTAGAAATTGGGTGCTGGGTAAACTTGACTGGCTGGGTTACTCATTAATCTAGTGTGTGAGATTAAAAAGTCTATGCAATTACCATTCCTCTGAGCTATCCCATGTCCCTTTACTTTGTTTTCAACAAAAATTTTGTGAGGCTGTTGAAAGACTCGCTGGTATTCTATCATTTCACTTCAGCAATTCTGAACTTAGACTCCCTAAAGAGACAGAAAAGACGTATGTACACGCCAATTTAATTTTAGTCAAGAAAGTACAGTAAGAGAGGAGGGTCTGAATGCCACTTTTATACTTATTGTATTTCTGAAAGGTGCTGCCATTTCTAATTGTAAATTCTCTAAAGCACAGAAGAATGGCAGTTCAAGCATCCATCTCACAAGGAGCTTTCAAAGCAGGGAAAGGAAAAACTCACAATGGCTGCTTACGAAAATAAAAACTCTGCAGGACTAAAATGTCAGTGCTCTTAACCATATAAAACCCAGAAAATCTCATTAGGCCAACAAATCCTAAATCAGCTTTTGTGTATGTCCTTATTAATAGTTACATATTGTAATTCTTTATTTCATAAAGAATAAACTCCTCAGAACAGGGGCCCTAACATCGGCACTGCTTAGAGCAGGAGTGTCCTGCCTGGAATATATTACAAATAGTAATTACTATACATCACTGTCTTTCGAGTAATTTTGGAAAAATCTGATGCTGGACAACAATAACTTTCCTTCATCTTTTCTGTGAGGAATTCCAAAGTGTTTTTAGGCTCTTTCTTGCAGACTGATACGACCTTCATTAGGATTTCACAGATACCAGGTTCAAGCCAAGAAGAGCTGAGTAGCTTTGTTAGCGTAGTGCAGAGTTGCTGTTTACAGACCAAGCCACTTAGCAGGACGTATCTGGTTCAAAACAGTGCTGTACCAGATGATAGATTTAAGTTCACAATTTCCTTGGGCTGGGCCGGCCCACACAGCAGCATTCAACTCTCATTGAATACAAAAAAGACAAAAAAGAAATCACTTGACCAACACCACACAACAAATGACAAGGCTGGAGTAGAAATCCACCTCCTGCTCCCAGCCTTGTGTCTTTCAAGATCTATCCCAAAAAAGCTACTCCTATCTTGGACATCTGTACTTTATTGCTTTAACTTTATGCCCATTTCTGGCTTCCACACAACCTCTTATATGACTGCATATAAGTGAACATGAAGATACATTTCTTCTTTCTTCAGGCTAATAGAAAAGGGAAACAAACTCTGAATAGCACAGAAAAGGCTGCTCTGTTCACCATCTTTCTCCAATTCACTTGGCACCAAAATACTGCATGGTGGCTAAATACTGACGTGCTTGTTAAGAGCACGGAGACACAGAAGGAGAGAACGAATTAGCAAACCACAGGAGGCAAACACTGGATCTGTATTTAAAGAATATGGGAAATACCAGTCTCTTCCTTCAATCAGTTTTGACTGAACCACAGTAAACCAAACTCCACCACATATTCAAATGTCATTTGTCCATGACACAATATTATTATCACCACAGTCGTCTTTTCAACAACCCACTTCGATTTTCATTGCAACTTCCCAAAGTATTATCTTAATATAAATGAAAATGCTGTTTGGATTAAGTGTAGAACCGTGAACTGTAGTGTCACAAATTAAAATAAGACACTGACTAACTGAAGACAGTGACAAATTCTTCCTTAGATCCCTTAAGAATAGAGCAAGAAATAGCTGATTAATCTGTACAAAGGAAGTAGGGGATTACATATTAGAAAAAAATCTAGCTACAAGGATAGCAAAGCATGGGAACAGCCATTGCAGTATTGAAATCTCCTTCATTTGGTAGTATCTAAGAAGAGGGCATAAAATCATCTGCCAGAAATCATTTAGGTCAGTGTTTTCAATATGTGCCCTGCATACCCCTATGGACCCAAGAAGAAAAGCTATCAGTGAAGGGTAACAAAGGAAAACAACCTAATATTATAGAATTGTATTCACCATGCAGGATCTGTATATAAATTGGTGAAATGTTAAGGGGATATAATAGAAAAAAAAAAAAAAACAAATCAGAATCATTCATCTTGATATTCTAGTCCCACACCAGGAAAATGCTCTTGAAATCCTTTCCTTCCCCTTCTGTGTAAGACAGTAAAACATATCTCAACATTCCTCTTTGCATCAGTTGTGCCAAGCCTGTAATAATCTCTCATGATTATCTAAATATCTCAAAGCGTTTCACAAGTAATAGATAAACCCCTGCGACAGCGAGGAAAAACAATATTGTGTGTGTTCACAGTTTGTCTCATGTAAACACTGCCACGGAGATGTTAGCTAATTAATTAAATTCAAAAGGAATTTCAAAACTTGATTAGAACAAGGTCATTGTCATATGTGCATCAAGCAGGTGCAATGATTTGTCATCCCTGTACTAGCAAATCTTCAAGTTCTTTTAGGGGACATGCTCTTTTTTCCACCATACATGACAAAAGACTGGTCTGTCTGTTACAAGACTCATAAAACAGCCATAAATCAGACTCCTTTCTTTTGTTTGTTATGAAGGAAAAATACCATACCCATGTGTAAGCTGCTCTTGCTGATTATTTACAAGAACTTCCAGATTCTGACCCAGCCTCCCCAGCCATCAGAACCAGAGTCAGAGCCTGCCCACGAACCTAAAAAGGACTGCCCAAGAGTTACTCTCGTGCCTTAGAACTCCTGCCTACTGAGGCTACACAAGAGGCAGGGAAACAACGGGAAGCCCAAGGCTGGTTTGTGCAGGTATCAGCCAAAATTTACACACCAACAGTAAAAAAATCTCCGCAAAAGTCACGGTCATGGGATGCTGGGATACTTTCCCCTCCCTCCTCCCTCTCCCAGGCACTGCACTTTGCTAAGGCATACGTGACAGCTCACTGGGCAAAAGAATGGATGTGCTAAGGCAGGACGTGAACTCCAGGAACAGCTGAAAGCATCTTCATTTTTTCCTTTCTGGTTTGGCTTCAGGACAGCAGTCCTCAGGGTCTTCCCAGCGAACACTTATTGGCATTAACATGAAGATGCACTGCTACTGACACCATTTGTAGCACTACTTACAGAGCTGCCAAGTCCAGGTGAATACTTGAGGGAGATTTGTCTTTTGCTGGAGTGAGATTGCACACTGCTGGAGGGCAGTTCGGATTTTGTTTCCCTTCCTTTGCTTTCTCTCTCTCCTGACTTCTCTTCCACCCTGCCCTCCTCCAAATCCACCCATCTGCTCTTGTCCCTCACTTGTCCCCAGCCGTGCTGGCAGCGTGGGAGGCAGCATACCCGTAACTCTTAGTTTCTCTTCTCGGCACTCAACCACTCTCCCCGTTGTCTCTGACACTTGAGCCCAGAGCAAAGAAGCCAAAAGCACACGCTCACATGTGATGGGACTCATCAATGGACTTCAGATATTGGAAAACATAAAATAGAATAGAAGAGCGTTGCAGAGAGGAGCAGGAAGAGCTGAGGGGAGATTAGAAGTGATTGGCAGGGGCCAGTCCCAAATAAGGAGCCCTCCCGCTTCAGGACCGGTGACTGTGTTTGTTCCAGCACACTCACTGGCAGCAGTGCTACCATCAGGTTTATGGTGCTATTTATAGAGAAACTGAATACAGAGAAACCCAAGAAAAATTCTCAGCTTTCCCTTCCTGAAATAAGACTAAAACCACCGGATCACTGGAAAAAACCTTCACTGTGTTCCTAACATTAAATCAGTATCTCTTGCTCTTGCTAAAATCGCGAGCTCTAGTTCACGCAGGTCTCTGTCCTGCCAAGAGCCAAATAGGAAGGAAGCGCTTTTGGCTCAGGATCTTGGGGTACAGAGATGACTTTGTGAAAAAGAGTTCCTGTCAGGAAAGATGAACATACCACTCAACAAACCATTCTATGATATGGTATTGTTTTTCCTTTTTAGGTAAGACAAAGGAAAACTTCTTTCTTGCCAGTATATCACAAGGCTCGAGTATAAGCATCAAGGAATAAATAGCTGCTCCCTGGTTCTCTGAAGACTTCACCCTTTGATGAATAACAGACAGGTTGAAGCAGCGATGCTTATCCCTCATCTTTTTTAAAGACTAATAAAAAAATTTCCATTGTACCATGACATACCATTGGATGAACAGAGCTGATTACTTTTCCTCACCAGGAAGTGTCCCAGGATTCCAGTAGCGTTTAGGAAGAATCTGAATCTCCCACCACAGAAAATCAAGGTGTCCTGCTTTAAAGTGCTCGTAGGATGATGTAGGGTCAGAGTTTTAGTTGGTGCCCTTCTGCCAGAGCAACTGGACTGGGATCTTGCAAATATCCTATACCCCCTGAGGGACTTGGGTCTTTTTAGTCTGGAGGAGACTGAGGAGGGATCTAATCAACACCTATAAATACTTCAAGGGTGGGTGTCAAGAGGAAGAGGCCAGCTTTTTTTCAGCGGTGCCCAGTGAGCAGACAAGAGGAAATGGGCACAAACTTGAACAGAAGAAGTTCCACCTAAATATGAGGAGGAACTCCTTCCTTTTTAGGGTGGCAGAGCCCTGGAAGAGTCTGCCCAGAGAGGTGGTGGAGTCTCCTCCTCTGGAGATGTTCCAAACCCTCCTGGACAAATCCCTGTGCAACCTGCTCTAGGAGGACCTGCTTTGGCAGGGGGGTTGGACTGAATGATCTCCAGAGGTCCCTTCCATGGCCAGACCAACCAGTGAAGGAAACCTAAGTCTTGCAATTTAGCATAAGAAGGCCTGCTTATGAAGGGAAGAACATTTTATTGACAGAACCCTAGTGCTAAAACAAGCAAGTGGAGGAGACAAACAACAAAACAAAGATTCATGCTGGCCTTCCTAGCAGGAAACTATCTAATCTACATTTGAAATGTGATTGATGCTGACTGTCTGCCAGGGCTACAGCTGAACAATGGAGTGAAGGAATCTCTTGATCACCTCATTCTTGCGAAGGGGACTTTAACAGCACCACTGACTGCAGTATAGGCAGGAACTGTGAGACACCAATACATCACTCACCTGGGGCAGTACAATGTCTCCTGCAGGACTCTCTTAGGTTAATAGCCAAGGAACAGATCTTTCACATATAAGTAAGGCCAGAAAAACACATGCAATATAACCTCTAATCCCAGAATAAGAACACTTATTCTAATTGTTCCCCTTCAAAGATTTCTTGGGGCATCCTTATGGACCTATCTTCACATTACTGACCATTCCTAAACAGCTCGGACTGATGCTCCTTTGTAAAAACAAGTAGAATTTCTGCATCAGACTAGTGGTGTCTTCCCCAGCCTCGCTAATGACTGGAACCTACAGAAAAATATTTCAAACTCAAGCAAATATAATTAATCATCCACCACTTCAATTAAGTGATAATTTTTCAAATTTTCTGGATAACAGCAATAAAAGCGGATCCTTCGTCATGTGGTAACGCTCAGAAATATTCTAAAAAACACATCAATTGGGTTATTTTTTAGTTCACTGGAGCTATACTATTTGCAGATCCTTAGTGGTCTTAAGTTCCTATACACAGTAACAGTCTTAGTTAAAGTGAACAAAGGCTTTTCAATACTTTGAAAAGGGTGAAGAATACATCTAATATAGAACAGCTATTTCAAAATGGCAATGTGCAGAAAAGATCTTTCACAAGGAAGAGAAAGCTGCTGTTTGAAATGCACTTGTTCAGCTTAACCATTTTTATTTTCTTTTGCTCTAAATTCTTTATGACATAGGTATTTTTCCTTTACATTTTTGGTGTGTAAGTTGCACCAGTAAAGCTGCCACAGAATGGATTACCTGCCCAATCCACATGTAGGACAACAATTAGAAAGTGACTGTGAATCAAAAAGGGCTCAGATAAGCCAAAGGAAGCAGGTTAAAGAGACTTCAGATCCATTACGCTGCTCATGGCAGTATGTAATGAACAGATGAACAGAGTCACTGGGAGGCTGGTCAGGTACACAGAGCTCCTGGTCAACGCTAGGTTGATTCCAGCTGTGGAAATCTGGCATGGAGTTCACTATACATTATATAATTTAAAATATCTTAGATGATAAGGAGTCTGGTACAACAGCAGAGCTACACAAGACTTTCCTTATCTCTTGCTCAGGTTCTATTCAGATAATACTGTAAAAAAACAGCTGCAATTTGAACTATGATAAAACTTTATAGCTGCACAAGGATGGCATCTGCTGATATGGGATGGCTTCTAACATCTCGCAGTACTTCACAGTGTTGCCGTACTGCATCACTGACGTGTATTCACGGATCAGACTTAAGAAAGAGAAAGCTGTGGCCCTCTAATCAGTTTTCCCCACAATTAATGTCCACCTAAGCAATAGTATGCCTGCACAGTGTATAGCAGGTGAACATGAACTCATCCTCCCGTGCTCAGAGCTGCTATAAACAAATTAAATCACTGCTAATAGTGCCAAGCTCAAAGTAGCATTTTATATCTTTCAGTAAAACTGTACATACCCTGAACTTCTTGTAAGCCCAAAGCACGCACAAATTGAGAATTAATCCACCAGGAAAACATGGTGTACACCTGCCCTAAACCCTCCTAGTGAAAAGATACCCAAAGCCATTTGAGCTGAAGTTTAAAATATGAGCAGGAATAACCCTTATCTCATTTTTTCCCTTTGCTGTAACTTGGAGTACATTCCATTGAAGTCAATACAGAGGTGTTTCAAATTGGTCGGTGCAGCCTGGAGAGTGATTCTGCTGACCCTAAACCAGACACCTACTGAAAGTTCTCCAGGGTCCCCGCACCATAGTTGACTATATCTCTCCTAACCATAGGAGGTCCTTAGAAACTTAAAACAACTCTGCATTTCAGATACCTATCTATGTTTAGGTGATCTGTTCTCCAGCTAAGTCACACTCAATGGCATAATTCGGTTGGTGAACCAAGTGAGAGGTTCTGGGATATCCTAATTGGCCTTAAACTATTGCTCCAGAAGGGCAGAGCCACCTCCTAGATCTGTTAAAATATACCAGGCCTATGCAAATGTCTCTGCTGCCTTACAGTCCCTTCAATGGCAGCAGAGGCTTATTTTTAGAGAAGCCAACCAACAAATAATGTCTGGTAGCAATGAGAAATTCAGGGCACAAAGTTACATGTCGTTATATCATTGCAACCCAGTAATGAACTCTGTTTCTCATGAAGATAAATGAATATGGTGGCTGTACCATCATGAAGATGGTGGTGTTTCTGTAGCTGTTGTGATTGCTGTTACCCAAGGCCTCTCTTCACAACCCTTTCTTGTGCAATCCAAACTTAGCAGTCTTAACATTTAAGTATTCAGTGATGGATCGGCATTAACCTAGAGGAATGTCTTTGAGATGTGTGAGCTGCTGCTTTAATTTCTGAAGTTCCATTTCTTTTATAATTCTTTCACCATTGAGGTTTTTCACACGGAGTGTCTAGTGACTGCCTTTTCCTTCTTTAAAATGAAAAGCTGAAATTTGAGAAGGATAAAAGCCCTGGACAAGCTGTCAGTGTATTTGCTGTTTTCAAATCATGCCAGTACTATTATATTACAATATTGAGTAAGAGAAATAATCCAAGCATCCTTTACCAGCATATCACTAGATCTTAAGCATCTCAGTGGCACAAGTTTAATGTGCCAAAATCCAAAATCTTCATCCAGTAAAGTCAGAAACATGTTGTTTTTTCTTCCTAGGGAAGAAAAGATGAGTCAGCCCTGCTGAGATAGGAACATATGGCTCTAACAAATCTAGGTACTCAAAGACTGATCCTTAGGATAGTGACACCAAAATAACTTGTATTGCTTTGCAAGAAGATGTTTTGTAGGGTGTTAACTTTTATTATCCCCTACTAGTTAAACAGTCTATTGTTTTCAGCAAACAACAGTCACACAGTCATGCTAAACCTATGGGTCATCAGAAAGACAGAGAACTGAATCAGTTTAAAGATCTATTAAACACATCTTTTGGGGGCAGGATTGAGGAACAGACATAAGAAACATGAGCATGTTTCTCCAACGAAGGACTAGCCAAATAAAGAGATCATCATCTATTAAAGACACTTCATGAGATGCAGACATTTTGTAATATGTCCATAAGAGTATTTATACTGTGCTTGAATTTCGCTCTACACAGGAGGACCCCAATACAAGCCTGAGCAACTAAAAGAAAACAAAGAATACTAACTTATTTTTGTTTACATATGTCCTAGGTTATGTGCTTACTTCTAAAAGGCAGAAAGTACTTCACGTGCTTGGAAGCAGTGAATTCTAGTTGGAAGCAGCCAAATTTGTCTTTATGTTCACCCGTCACTTTTTTTCAGAGCATTTTCAGCCTTACCAGGGGTATATTCTTTTCATTCTGCATTTTTGGAACCTCCAGTAGCAGTTCTGACTCTGACACATTTTGGGTCCATTCTTTTGTAATCTGCATTAGCTGAAGCAGCTTTCCTTTGTCTCTCCTTGTTAGGTCTTTATATCTTTTCGAATGTCCTCTAAAATTTCAAATAGCAAACACAAGCAGAATGCTAGATCTAACTACATCTGTACTTTTAAAAAGAATGAACCCACACCCAAACTTTGCAGCTGGTCACTACCTCTATTCAGGACTACGTATCCTAAGTGCAACAAGTTTCAATCCCTTTCATATATTTTATATGTCATGTCCCTTGTCACAACTCCAGCTTTCAGCAGGATGTTCCCCTTCCATTCTAAAAACAGAAAAATAAAATGAAGCCAGGTTTGTGTATTCTCTTCCACCTTTTCCTTCCCTCTCTACAGGTATTGATAAGAGATTCCATCACCTTACTGGTTTTCATTTCTGTTTCCAACACCAAGATATACCCACACAGACGTTTCCACCTTAACCTCAAAATCTTACCAGTTATGTCCCATGCTTGTATTTTGGGACGTCTGAACAGAAAATAATACGTGCATTTGGGACACTTTGCCAATAATAAGCTTTGTAACAGAATAAGAATTCAGAAATCTGAATTCTTGGTCTCAGCATTCTCAGAACAAGGAAATATCTCCTAAATTCTGTGATTCATTAAGAGAAGGTAAGAGATTCATAGTTCACTTTTGAAATATCATTTTGTTTAAATATTCTTAGTTAATATTTCATTCTAACTGTGAAAAGCACCCCATAGTGTATGTTGGGAATATAATAATGGTCCATGGGCTAAAAAAGATTGGTACCAACACCCTGGAATACAAAGGTATATGATTGTGTGCTGTTCTCACTTGGTTTATCTAATGGAGGTAATCAGTGAGAACTGCAGGACGTGTTATTTCGATAAGTCAGTGGCCTCATCTTAGAGTACATTTTCCATCATAGTTAAAATGTTTTTTTCACATACACGCTTGTTATAGACAAACAATAGAAGTGTAACCAACATCTCAGGAAGTAGAACATGAGCATTCTCTGTCTGGTAAAGGCCAGGTCCCAGATGTTTTCAATTTCTTACAGAAAACAAAAAAA